>VYYJ01000463.1:0-58775 GCA_021029165.1 Cyphoderus albinus
ATATGGCAAGATGATAGAAAAGTGTTTAGAACGAAGAGTGTGTGCATCCACCACCACCACCGCCACCTTCATCACACCACCATCATATCAGACAGATGTACACTTTTCCATGGTGTCGGTGGGTTTTCTTCTTCCTGCAGTACCAGTACCAAAGTACCACACCACCAGCAAGTTTTTTTCTTCATAAAAAAATAAAAATTGCCAGGAGCATCGAGCATCGAGGAAAAGCTGGCGAAGCAGAAAGAAAACGCTTTGTTCATTTTCCTACATATTTACAAAGAACGTGTGGGCACACTGAAGAAAAAAGAAACAGACGCATGACATGACACACACTGAAGATATTGTTGAGCAGAAGCAGAAATGAAAGAAAGCAAGGAGAAAGTCGATATGAGTCATCTGAGACCTTTCTTTCGTTTCGTATTTTTCACTCGTTTTGCTTTTGGCCTTTTTTCTATATTTCTAGAGAACGTTAAAGAAGAGCTCTCATTTTCATCAGTTTAGAGTTTGACAACTACAAACGATCTGGATGATGATAAAAGCATTAGGTATTATTATAATGGTGCAGAGTCACCTTCAACTGCCACATTTCATATGAAATATTTGGAAGCAGCGGAGTAAAGTTGAGTGGAGTAAATGCGAATAGCTGGAAATACAATTGCAATTTGTTTTAACTTTCACTCGAGATATTTTATTAAGGGGGATGTGAAGTGGAGTAAAGTGGAGTAAAAGTGATGTGATGCCAAGTGCACACTCCATTATAATATGATATAGTAAAAAGGTAATATTTTTTATAACGGTTTATAACCACTCGAATCAACCGTGCGACTATAATGAGAAAAGCAATAAAAAGGAGTTTTGGATGACTGAATACAATTTTTTATTATCCTGGAGAAAAATCGAAAAATTGCCACTCTTTGAAAAGATATTGGGAAGTCATTTAGACAATATTAAAAAAGGATTATTTTTCACTTTTACTGTTGCTTGATATTTTTTGTTTGTTCAAATTTTTTCATTCGGTTGTTTTCAGCTTGGACTTTGACTCCATATTTTTTAACTGAAGATGAAAAAAAAAATAAGTCGACAATTTTTATGTGATGTAAAGATAGATAGATATTTGCATAAAAGTAACTTCTTATTTATTTTCCCATTTTAGGGAAACCATTACGGAGAAAAAAAAATATGACGGGGGTTTGGAAGATAACATTGTTTCAGGAAACTTCTGTACACGTGCTGCTGCTTTGCTCGAGAAGTTTAGAAGTCGCAGTAAGGGAGTTTGGCCGTGGGCCGTTTTCTTCTAGAAAGAGAATTCCGAGAAACTGAAACTGGAGCTTCATAGATGGTTACATGTTTTTATAAGCAAACGACTTTACTTTTATTGCATATTCGTTCCCAGTCACTTCTCTTCTTGCAGTAATAATAAAACACGGACTTGACTGAGAGCAAGGAGAAAATGAATTATTCTCGGTGAATGGTGGAAAAAGCAAGTTGGACGAGACAGAATAAAGCAATGCTCCAAGCGATGGAAATGGATGGAGGTGGATGTGGATGTGGAGGGTGGAGGGGCACTGCATGCAGAAATGAAATGAAGCTTTCTTTTGGCAAAGCGGAGAAAAAAGTGACGGAGGGAAGGATAAAAATGTAGTCTGGTTGAGTTGAAAAGTGATGGAAAAGAGAAACGTGAAATGGACGAATGAAACGGAATGGAAGGAATGGCAGTAAAGTAAAGGCAAGGCACTGGAGCACTTGCTTAAAAAGAGAAAATGAAGGGCCCTCTGGGAACCAGAGAGCCTCCAGTGGAAAAAAAGTGAAAAAAGTTGGAGGAAAGTGGAGAAAGTCAGGGAGAAAAGTGGGATTTGTGCGATGTAATATAAATTGTACGTTTATGTCTTTTTTACTGCATTCACTCACTTGCTTTTTGTAGCGTTTTTTAATGCTGCGTAATACCTGCAAAGCGCATACTCTCATTAGTTCAGCTCTTAGGATGGCCGGCCGGCCGGAAATTAAAAACTCAGAAAATCTTTGCATCGCGATTTTTATGGTATATTTTTGTTATGCAAATTCGACAGGTCAGGTCAAACTCATAACGAGTCTTCATTTTTGTTTACCAAAAATGCAAAAATAATTTTTTTAAAGTGAGTTAATTTTTTAAAATGCGCAGCATTTTCTTGAGCCTGTTAAGCAGCAAGGGATTATTTCAATGTAATTTTAACGTGTCATTCATTTCTTGCGCAATCGACCACTGACTGAGCACTGTAATATAATGCAATGTAAATTTCTCTTTCATCCAGAAAATATTACATCCGGTATCTCGGTTTAGTAATAATAATAATATTAAAATAAAAGCAATAATAATAAAAAGATATGTCATCTTTTATATGTCAGAGATTTGAAAGCCTGCACACAATTTATCCGCCCACTACCACCGCTTTTTATTATTTCTGCCAATTTTGTCTTTTAGAAAGAAAAAGCCGAAGAATCAAAGACAAATCTTTCCTGCCATTCCTCCTCGCCATTTCTTGTTCTTTTTTTTGGCCAGTGTCTATACAAAACCTTTGCAACCTTCAGCTCAGTCGCAGCTTTAAATAAATTATTTAAATGTTTATATCGTAGGTACATACATTACATGAGAAATGTTCTTAAAGTTACGTAACCCGGAGGTCTAAGCTTGTCGTTGTCATTGTCATACTTCTGGTCTTCTGGAAATAATGAATTTTCCTTGAGGAAGTGGAATAAAATGTGTGTGAAAAATACATTTGAGTAGCGTGTGTTGTAAAAATACATAAATACTGAAAACGTTCCAGAAGTCAGTGCCAGTGCCAAAACAGTCTTTTCTTTGTTATATTTCCCCGGATGCTTCGTCTTGGTCCTGGCCCTGGCTGGAGGTGGATGTGGATGAAGAAAGAAATTCTTCCAAAGAGCTGAGTTAGAAATGTATCGTTAGATTTAATGCTTAGTAGTAAGTAGAAAAGGCTAGATGCTAGATTCCAATTTCCTTGCTTTCATGCAGGAAAAGCATTTTGTTTAAGATACACACAACGGCATAGCTTAGCACAATGTTAGGTAGTAGTATCTAACTTTGTTGTATGTTAAAGCATTTGCCATTTGCCATTTTCCATTCCGATTGCGATTGCGACATGCATGCAATTTCCGTTTTGCCACATTGTTACAAAAAAGCGGCAGCTCACTAGACACAGCCACAGCCACAGTCTCTTTACTACTGTAATAATGAACATGCCGCCATCATCGCGCATTACGTTTCAAGTTTTTAGCCAACATTTGCAATTCATTGTCTGTACTTGTATAATACACAAGAACAAGCAAGTACAAATGCATAAGGTACTTACAAGAAGAGAAAAGATTCAATTTTTTCTCTCTTTGTTTGAGGGAAAGAGAAGCAAAGTTCTATTTGGTTTGGGAATCTAGAGTCTAGTAGAGAAGCAAGCCGAAACACGAACAAACCCCTTTTGAAGAAGAGCGAAGGAATGAGCAAGTGTAAGAGTACGAAGAGTGTAACTTAGCGGCTTTCACTTTTTTCTCCCATCATTCCCACATACTCCACTTTACTTTTGCTCCGCACACTCCACTCTCACTCACTCATTCAAAGGCACACACTACTACCACACCATACCACATAAGGAAAAGGAAAAAAAGGTTAATACTATCACACAGCATATAAAGGACGATCTAGCAGAAAACGTGCTTCATGACCACACATAGACAGAGAAGAAAAAAAGAGGGAAAAGGAGAATCATATGCAACTTGAGAAGAGAAAGCTCCGACTGAGCAGAAGAAGAGAGCATATGTACATGAGATGAGATGTGTGTGTCTGAGTCTAAGCTGTAATGGAGGAATAACAAGGAAAAGCTTAAGTATATTACTCAAATTGTATAAGAAGAAGAAAGAAAGTAAAAAGAAGATCAAAGAGAAAAAAGGCTGCATGGAGGAAGGAGAATGAAAAAGGGTTATAATTCCTAGGAACATTGTATGTATCATGATGATGTGTAGTAAAAGTGGAAAGAAATTTCTTTCTTTCTTTCATGCCTCTTTTCTCTCTCTCGTGCATAGTGATGTGTATCCTGGAACAGGGAGAAAATGACGGGAACCCAAGTGGTTTAGACTGACTGAGAGAAAAAGATGAGAATGATGATGATGATACACAACTGGGCCTTATTCGCCCTCCTTTTCTCCGTATTGCTACAGCATTTTACTTTATGGGATTTCTCCGTTTCTCCGTGCAGGTTTCCAGTGAAAGTGAGCATCAGGAGAAACGTAGCTCTGGCCCTGGCTCTTTTTTATTTTTTCGCACAGTTCACACAAATGTGCTTTCTAGTGCCAGTTTTCCCTCTCATTCTCTCTCGCAGTCACACACACAAAGTTACAAGAGCGGATATGCTTCTCCTTATACATACAGAAAAGGGTTATGCTCTGTTATACCCAGATGAGATGAGATGAGAGAAGGAAAAAAATCGATTCTCTGTTATGTTATGTGTACTACAATGTTATAATGCTTTCGGCTTTGGCCTGACTTCGCTTCGCAATTCGCATGCTTTTCATTCTCTTGCTGGTTCTCCCTTTTGGAAATTGTACATTTTCTAAACATGTGCATACTATTAAATGTAGGCAGTGAAAGTAACATACTTTAGCAGAGAAAGGGTTGAAGTTGAAGTGGAAAATGTGTTTGGTAGAGAGGGAAAAAATGCAAAAATAAGGGAAATGTATTTGACATTGATATGATACGATGGCTGTGTTTCGGACTGTGTGCGAGTGAGTGGAACTGCTAAAAAACATTAAATTAAAATACAGCCTTTGCTTTGCAACACACGTTTCTGTTCGGTTCGGTTTCACTTTTTTTCTGTTTTGGAGAGAGTGACAATACAAAAAAAACTTTTTTCTTTGAACGTCTACAAAAAATCTTGGTTTGATACAACTTCACCATACTTAAACTCGGAATGCATTTCACTTTCAGTTTTAGTAAGTCAAATTCAGTTTCACTTTCACTTTCGGAATTGCACAGAGAGAAAAAAGTGCTCAAGTGTTTTATGAAGGAGAATGATGATGACGTTGAAGAAAATGTAAAAGGAAAAGCGAATGGCTTCTTGATGATGATGATTATGATGCTCAAGTTTGTACTTTGTACTTTACAAATCAGCTCGCTTCTCTCATCTCTACTAAATCGTCAATTTTGCAAAATGTTGTACTACATAGAATGTAATGTGATACTTTATTATTATTAGAGATTCCGAAACCTAGAAATTGCGCTATAAAAAATAAAAATAAAAGGATAATGGCATTTCAATCTGGTCCAATTCGCCCGTATACCACCGAGTTAAAGAGTGAGATGAAATAAAAATGAATGGAAAAATGATGATGGGAAAAATAAATTTTTTCATGTTACAAAGCATTACTGAAGCCTCGTTCATTTTCATTACTGCTTTATAAAAAAATGTGGGAAAATTGCCCTTTACAATACCAAGAAACACATTTCATTCCCCAATTTTATTTATTTATCGGGATAGAAAAGAAAAGTTGAGATGTAAAACGTCAAAAGGTTGAGAAAGTTGTGAAAAGTGAAAGTGAAGGATGAAGAAAGAAATGAAAAAAAGTTACTTATTGAAGGAAAAAAGAGATGCAATGTCAAAGATTAGAAACGTGCAGATTCAAACATTTCTATCAAGTCTTGACTTGACAATACCGTTGAAAACCGCTTTCGGTATCGGTATCGAAAAGCGTGTTGGATCATGATTGAAAAGTTTTTCGTTTTTTTTTTTGCTTTTTTGTGTGGTTCTTTAAAAATGGGTTTTATCCTAGATACTATCACATCAGATCAGATAAAATGTGCAAGTTTGGACATGAAACAGATTTATAGGCGCTGCTTGTTCATCATCAAAGAGTTTTAGTTTTTGTTGATTAGGTTCCGCTTCCGCATCCTGTAAATAATCTAACGATGCTGTAGTAAAGATGCGCACGCGATCATTCCCTTTAAAAATAAATTCAACTTTGTAGATATAACCCAATAATAAATTATGTTTGATGTTTTTGCGTTTGCACTCGTTTCCTAATTTTTTCTTTCTTAAACGCGAATTTCTCACAGCTTTATTTCATTTCATTTCCTGGAATATTTGCGAAAAACTCTGTTTGCACGGAAAATTAGTCTCAGAGCAGATCAGACGATTTTCATTCCTAATTTTTTCCTTCTTAAACGCGAATTTCTCACAGCTTTATTTCATTTCATTTCCTGGAATATTTGCGAAAAACTCTGTTTGCACGGAAAATTAGTCTCAGAGCAGATCAGACGATTTTCCCTGAAAATTGGCTAACAAGCTTGTATATATATGTAACATTGGCACATAAACTTTCGCCTTTTTTTGTTTGAAAGAAATTTTTTTTAAAGGAATAAAGTAACAAACCAACTCGAATCGTTGCTCGTTTTAGAAAGAGCGGAGCGGAACGAAGGAAAGTTAAGTCAAAAGAAAAACGGAAATCTTGTGTAGTGTAGACAAGGTGGGCACATAAAACTCACAATTCTTCCTTAACAATGATGAGTTGTGTATGTACGCTGCTCTAAAAACTCGCATTCTCCGAAAACGTAATAATGTCTTTTTCCAGGTTATTCTGAAAGCATGAGCATGAATCATGATGGTCAGTTCGGCTGTTCAGAACTGCTCGGCTTTGGAGAATTCGTGAAATTTTTTTAAAAGAAAGTTGGCAAAAATAGGGAAAGAATCGTAAGGTTAGCGGAGATGAGGGGGATGACGTGAAAACTGGTCGTAAAGTGTTTTTAGTATTAAGTGCGTAAGAACGAGTAGGAAAATTCTTTTGAAAAAAAGGATAAAATAAAGAGAAAAGCTTTCATTTTGAAATCTTTTTTTACTTTCTCAATTCCATTGAAAATGGTTTAAAATGCTGATTTCTCTCTCAGAGTCATTATAGCGTTTTATATGATCAGAGAATCTTTGGGTTTTCATTCATTGAGAAGGAGGAAATTCTTTGGAAGAAGATTAAGTCCTTTTCTAGAATTTTGGATGGAATGGAAAAATTTCAATTCAGTGAAAATAAAGAGAAAAATCTTGAGTGTTCCACTTACTTGGTCGAAATCAAATTCGTCATTAACAGCAGAACAGAGCGACCACGAAATTGTTTTCAATTCTCAATTCTTTGTACATATTCAATTGTACCAGAAATTGAAGCGAGTATGAAAGGAAAATTTAAGGAGATTCTCTACTACAGTAGGAGGAAATTTGCTTTTGTTTTCCCCACAAATTTTCTTTCCCACGAATTAAATATTTTTCCTCTTAATATTCCCGGGGCACTGCGTCAAATCGGCGAAGGCGAGCAAAGGAAAAAACCCGAGTGTTTTTGTTGTTTGTTTATTTCTGAGTCTGTACGTACATACGTAGATGAAATTTGCGTGACAGGAAACAAAAACATCTGCTGGCTACTCATTTTCATCCAATAACAAACAACCACATGCAAAGACAAGACAAGCAGAAAAAAACACAATCTACCTTAATTAAGACTTAATCATAACAAAAAAGCAAAAACAAAGTGGTTCTTAGAACATTGTATCTCTTGAGTCGTGAGAAACTAAAAAATTGATAATTGTGGTTAGTTGATGAAAGGAAACTCTATGAAATGAAATGAAACCGTATTGCTTTCCAATTTCGTTTCCACTAAGTAAAAGTTGCCTAAGTGTAAATAGATAAATGCATGCGATGGATGATGATGATGCAAGGAAGCGAAAATTGTTTTGAAAACGAAACGAAAAGCCTAGTATAAAACTGTGCTTTTGAAAGGAGATTTTGATTTTGCAAACACTTTCATTTCATTTCATGCAGAAGAAGCAGGAAATGGAAATTTTCTAAGACGCTCCACTTTCTCTTTACAAGCTGGATGAATCTACAAACTACGTTTTAGTTCCACATTGTATCTAACATGAAACCAAATCTTGGGTGGTGCTGGGCATAAAATATCTGAAGAAAAAATAAAAAGGAAATTTAGCACAAAAAATCCCTCTTCACCAATCACATCCCTCCTACTCACTGAACTTTATTTTTTTCTGCTCCAATTCCCCATTCTTTAAAGAAACAAAGATTGCAAAAAATTGTGAAATCGCTACTACATTATAATATTATATTTAGCTCGAATTCGAATCAAAACATTTGGAGAAAAGCAGAGACGTATTCCATTTTTTATTTCTGCTTTTTAAACGACTCAATGAAATTTTTACTGCTTTTTACTCCTTGAATTTCACATTCATCTTTTCCTTTGTCATGTCATGAATATTTTTTCTTGTTATTTTTAGAATACATTTTATTATTATATTGTTTGCGTGCGTGCAACACAGCCATAAATTCTGGGCAAGGGTTTGATAAGGTGAGATGCTGAAAATGTTTTGTTTGCTGATACAATATCTCTCTGCTTACTCAAATATTCTCAGTGTGTTGTTATTTTTTATGTTTATCCGTAGGACACCCACATCTCACTAAGAAAATAAAAATGTAGAACAGAAAAGAAAACAATGCCGCTCACGCAATCAGAGTGGCAGGCAAAAGCAGATGGATATCGCTTCGGCTCAGTTTAAATAGAGAAAAGGTAGACGAGACTGACAAGGGACAAGTGAAATTCTTTCAGAGAGAGAAAAACAGGCCAACGGTCGTTTTTCCAAAGAAAATTGGAGAAAGTTAGAAATTGATATTTCGGTTTGTTTCGTTGTATGTATGCATAACATAAAGTATCTACCTACAGAATGCATTTATTAGAAGAAAAGGCCACCGCCATCACACCCAAGTTGTAACAAAGTGAAAATAATAAGAGAAAGAAACAAGACAAGTGAAAAAAAAATCGGACGGAAACAGCTGTCTCACTCTCTACAATTACAAAGCTTGGTGGCGGTGGTGGCACTGGAAAAAGACAGAATGAGAGAAAGATAACAAGATTTTTTAGATCCTTTTGTAGAAAGAAATTTTCTTTTTATTTAGAGAAAGTAAGGAGAAAATGTGAGTAAATGGAACAGCAGGAACAGAAGCTGGAATAAAGTGGATTCTGTGGAGAAAGGGATACGTCATGTGCTTGCTCAGCTTAGCTCAGCTCTTTTGAGAGAAAGCGTTTGTTTTGTCTTGTTATTTTTTGTTCTGTTTATTTCCAAGATTTTTCTGAATAATAGGGAAAAAAAGTAATAAAGAAACAAGTGAAAGCAGGAGTAGACAGACAGCAGGTAAAAAGCATTTCCGGCTTCTACTGGATTTTTCCTCTTGTTTCTAGTTTGTTGGGAAATAAATTCTACTCAAGAAAAGAAAATTTGAACCAAGTGGCTGAAGGAAAAATATGAGACAGGCACAAGTTGAGATTTTTATTTTTATAATGATAATGAGAAATGGTGAATGACAAACTGAAAATGAAAGTGTTGAATTGAGCATTGCACTCGACTTTTCTCCAGACATTTTTATTCTACGCTCTGACACACGCTAAATTTTCCATGAAGGATCTAATAACAAAGATGATATGATATAGCAGTGGTAATAGGCAATCACAATAGAATATTATGGCAGAATGGGCAAGATGACCTTACGCTTCGCTGCGTGCACACACACACACCAAAGATGCGCCTGTTCCTTATAAAGGAAAGGAAATAGTATCTCACTAACTAGCTAAATACTTAGGTTATCGTATACCTACAGTTACAGTAACAACTGGAAACTTTCCTTCCAGTCGTTTCAAGTTCCTCCCCGGCAAGGAAATGAAAGAGAAATTCTCCCTTTTCAGATTATTTTCGAGACCCACTGACTCCTAATTTCTGGCGGAATTGATGCGTCCTGTTGATAATGAAGTATGAACCGTGTGTAATGTATGTATGTGTTTGTGTGCTCTTACCTCTCTACCACCACCGGGCATTTCCAATTTTTCTGGATTTTGGGAAATCCTCGGCTCAACTAAATCCAACATGTTTTTCAAAGAAAGCATTCAAAATACCCTTCTCGTTGCTTTCACGGTTTGACAAGAAAATACGACATGTGTGGTTTTCAAGCTCTGCTTTCGCTTGCTTGGAAAAGGTGTGCATATAAAATTATATAGTAAAGTTCCATTCAACGGCATCAGCTGCGGCCGTTACATCCATCCTAGTACCATGTAACAATCAACACTCCCACACTTTCACACATCGAAAATGAACAACAAATTCCTGATTCATTTCCACACTTTTACGGAGAAAACGACTTCCATTTTTTTGCCATTGTCTTGCTACATCGTTCATTCTGATTATCCTGAACAATTTTATTGCTTGCGCGATAAAATTGCGAAATCGTGCTTTAATACTTTGGAAGGAAGAAATCTACGTTGTTGTAATGTACCTAAAGTCTGGAAAATTGCGTGGGCTGTTGTACGTAGATGTTTGCCATTGCGAATACTTAAAATCAAATCGAATTCGTTTTTTCTCTAAATCACACAAAATACCGCACCACGTTGTCAAACTATTTATTCTGATAATGTTCCCCTGATAATGGAGTCTCTTTAGAGACTTTTGGGTCTGAAATCTAAAAAAAATCTGTGACGGAGGCACTTGAAAACCTCTCAGGAAAGAAAACGCTCTCCTTGTTTGTGAGATATTTTTAGCAAGCGACAATACTAGATGGGTAGAGAAACGCAGTGATTCTGCGTTGAAAATTTATTTGAAGAAAATCTGGAAAAAAGTGAGTCTGAGTCTATTTAAGTAGGCAACATTTTTTTGGTGGGACGGAGAGTTTTTATTTTCAGAGTGGTGGAAAATTGATTCGAATTTATTTTCTTCGTATAGTATAATAATGGACTTTAATGTTATATTTGTGACACCCGTTGTCCCCTTAATGTACTTTGGCAATGGTATTCCATTCCATTCCAGAACTAAAAGTAACAACAAGAATGTTTTTCTCTCCGCTTTTTCCATTCGACTTTGATCGACTGGAACGGAAGTCATTAAGTTGCGGATATCCATGAAAAGGAGGAGTTTTATTTTCTCTGAGCTGTAGAAGAAGAGAAAAAAATAGTCTGTGACATGGTAGTCTTGTCATGCCATGGTTTATCCGAACCGGAGAGGGAATTCTGGGGAAAACGGAACGAAAAAAGCTTTGACACACACATGAACACATCGACAATATTACATATTGCAATTGGGGAGTCAAGTCAGGTTGAAACGCTGAATTTCCCGTTGTCGCTCTCCACCGAAAGAAAATGAACTGAGAACTGAGAGAGTGGAAGGAGTAAATTTCATTCATTCATTCTGTTTCCTTCTCCGCCTCCACTTCCACCTTCCGCCTTTTCCTCTGCGACTCGCTCTTCTGAAGCAGAGACATTTTCTTCTTTAGTACTTGATTTGATGCATGAGATTATTTTTTTTAGAAAAAAAAAGTTTAGATGTTCGGTAGTGTTCAGTGTTCAAGTGAACTCGTTTCCCTTTCCCCTTTTCGGTCTGACAAGAAGTCTCTTGGATCAAATTTAGTTTCATTTTCTTTCCCTGGCCCTGGCCTGTCCCAGGCGACGGGTCGTTGATGAATGGCTTTTGGTGACCACGCAGCGAGCGGTGGTGGTGGTATCTTTCACTTTGTACTTAATGTACCTTGTCTTCCTGGCGAGGTGAATTTTCCACATTTTTTTACAGTTCAAGCTTGAAATGAAAAAATCAATTTTCAATTGGAAACGTGTGAGTGAAGGGAAACATTGAAATGAACTCTACTCTGGTGGTTTCGTTTTCGTCTTGAAGATTTTTTTATTGAATTCGAATAATTTTTGTTCGTCCGTCGAGTCAACCAGTTCATGGTTGACAGTCGACACACATACGTATGGAGGAATGGAATGACAAGGATCTTCTGGCTTCTTAAATTGGCTTTCGCTTCGAAGCACATTCTCTGTTCTCTGTAATAAAAAGCCAGGAGAAAATGGTAATTGAAGTCGGAGATGTGATTCGAGATCAAAAAGTCACGGGGTACTCAGAAAAGCTCATTTTTACTCTTTCTGCTTCCTTTCACTTATTTTTCTTTATTCTTTTTTTCGAGTCCTTCATTTTATTTCTGTCCTCCTGTCAGAAGTTAAAATATTGTATCTCACAGTCACAAACTCTCTCTGATATGCTTACATTGCAGAGAAAAAGAATATTTTTCTCCTTACTCATTCTCTCAATGCTGAACATTTTTGACCATCCACAACCAAGGAATTTATGATTTTGCTTGGCTTGGACTTTCTGATAAAACTAGAATGTTTTTGTTTTGTAAAGTTATTTACGTTTCGTTACACAGATCAAAGGGTATCAACATCTGCAATGCAAACCTATTTTTGTACTTTGGAGGTGTGTAGCAAATTACAAATTATGCAAATGAAATAAAAACCAACTGAAAGAAAAATGTGATTTTGATAACGATGATGATGATGGCTGACCAGCATGATAAGCTAAGATAAGAAGGGAAATAAAAATGCGACACCGTTTTTCACTTTTCTTCCTTGTTTTCCTAACAAATGACTACAAGCAAGGTGAAAAGAGTTGAATGAAAGTGGAGACGGAATCTAAAACGTCGTATATACGTATATCTAGATTATTTCTTGCCTCTTTTATCTTATCTTGAAGGAATTCTTTCCAAACGAAGATTTCCTCAAATTTCGCAAAAATCTAGGTTACCTTTTTGCTCTATCCCTGTCCATGTACCTTTTAGCTTTTACATTACAACATCACTTTGTTTGTTCTTTCTGCTCGACTGTGCGTGTGCTAAAAGAGTTCACACCATGAAATATAAACACATACGTATTATACACTGTAGAAAGGTAGAGTGAAACTGGAAAGATAAGACAAGATAAAAATAAAAATAAACCTTTGAAAAGGGAAAGAAAAAACGTTAGAGTGAGCCCAGTGTAAATATGTAGTAGGACGTATGTATTTACATAAAGTGGCATTTTATGTTCGTACCTTTAGCTAAATACAATATTAAGAAAAGAGCTTTTCTTATTAGAGGATGTTTTATAAGAAAAAAATCCATTGTTAAGTTGGACACGCACGACACCTTAGTTGTTCCACTTTTATGTTATGTGGAACACAAACAACGAGCCTCGTTGGTTGGATGGTGCTACGGCTACAATTGTATTGATAATGACGATACTAGCTGGATGATAATGATACCGGCGTCGTTTCTCTTTTCTCCTGATTCATTCATTCAGTCACTGAGTTGAGTACATACTATCTCCTAGAAAGGAAAGGAAAAAGCATTTTGATTCTGGCCTATTGTAAAAAAACAGAAGTTTCGCGATTCTGCCACTTGCCATTTATTCCGTCTTGTGGTGGTATGGTAGAGTAGAAAAAGGCTGTGTGATAGTATAACACGGTGATAGTCTCACTGTAGTGGATGTGGATGCGATGATGATGCTCCAGAGAGAGAGATAAGGATAATTTCAAGTCATGTCACGAGAGTCAGTAGGATTTTATCCCATCCATAACCAACCATCTTGATGGCTTGTAATGCGACTCCCGAAAACTCCAACGGAGCCGGGGAAAAAACCGATCCTATGTCCTTGTATAAGAGTATAGACGTGTTCCAAAGTGTTCCAACGACGATTCCATTTTCCATTATTGTTATATAGGAGGATCGGAGTGAGTTGATAGTAGCTCTGCTCACTGGTTGTATGTAGCACTTGAGTCGCAATATGTGGTGTGAGCACTTTTCAACTTTTCAGGTTCTTCTCGCTCCTTGCTTTCAGATTCGGAATAATAATATATTTTGCCAAACTCAACTCTAGTAGAGACAACCGCGTATGTAACGGAGGCGAAAGTAGTTATATTTTATATTACTTAATCCTAGTATAATCATACAATATAAATATAATGCCGTCTTTTTGCGGAATGTAAACGTTATTGTTCGTTGTGTTGTGTCATTCATTGTCACTGAGTCATCGCAGCCATGAGCTGAGTTCACTGTCAGTCAATGTGCCGAGGAGCTTTTGCTTAGTCGAATGCTTCAAGCTACAAAATTATGGATTCGCGTCATTTTCAAATTTCAACTCAATGTGAGTGAAAGTGAGTTGAAAGTGGAAGTTCTAAGCACTCGTATTATATTGTTGTGCGAAGTTACAACGGAATAGAATTGAATAGTGTCATGAAATGTATATGATGAAGATGATGATGATTGTTGTCGTAATAAAATAAAATAAATGAATATTACAGAATCAGAATATTGTATGTGAATCCTCCGTCGCTTCTTCTTGGTTCGCATTTATGTGCATCACTGACGCGTGAGAGTCATCTTCATCATGCATGCAAATTTGTGTGCCTACTCAACTTTTTTATTATTCTAAGAATTTTTACAAGAGAAAAATGTGAAATGTCTTGTGGAATAAAATGACACTTTTTACAGGACATTGGGAAACGGGATTTTAAGCAATGGATTCATTTAAGCATTTTATTTTCTTAATAAAAGTGATCACGGGCCACGGCCACGGGTCGGTTTCTTAGTCAGAATATTTTTTTTCTCTTATGAAGTGGCTACTTCAGTAAGAAAAAATGCCGATGATATTCAGAACCACAACCACCAAAGCCATTCGCCCCACATGACTAAACTAGTAACGAAAACGTTTCCAAAGTGGGAACTAAAAAACTTGAAGCGGTTTTAGTTCCAAAGGAAAAAGAAAGTTGGTTAGGTTGTAAAAAGTGTGGATTCAGCAGCAGCACGTAGATGGAATGAAATGAATGACACGGCATAATTTATATTTATAAAAAATGCTGTAACTGTAACTGTAAAACTAGGAAAATATGACTCAAGCTTTGTATGCAATGAACTCACTCATGTCCTGAAATGCTTACAAATATCTTCTAAGAGAAAAAAATGCTTTGCTTTAAAACCCGGCTTTTCTTAATCTAATGTTGGAAACGTGTAGAGTGAACACTCCCAATAAAATGGTTTCTTTTCAAGCTTTACAATAGTATTGTTTGGCTTGGCGTTTGATTGAAAAGAATTTGTTGATCCTTGATTATGTAAAGATAATCGAGTTGTGTAAGTGTGAGTAAAAACAAAGTCGATTTTTCGAAGGGAAATAAAATTCAGACATTTATGTATTAGACATTTCCTTAAAGCATGCACAAATGATGCGTTTGTAATGGAATAGACCTTACAGAATTTTCAGAATTTGGAGTGAACTTTTTTTTCCTTATTGGATTGGAATTGGAAAAGCATGTTGGTTGGAAAAACTGTGTTATGTAAACTTACACATTGTTAGAGACAGTGAGAGTTCGATGTTTGTTGTAATGTAATGTAATTCATTCATTTTTTATTCGGCACACACAACTCTGCTACATCTGAACTACTTCAGAACAACTTTGCTCGAGCCCTTATTAATAATACATTGAACAGAGCTTTCACTTTTTTCTTCTGAGGACGGGGGAATTGAAGGATGGCTGGAATTTACTTCGCTTGACTTTTCTATCTGCTAGAAATTTTCTTTTACAATGCAGTATTCAAGAAGAAAAGCTGTTCAGTTTTGTTGAGATTTGAAATTTGGAAGTAAATGGAGAAAAAAAATTCAAAACGTTTCGATTTCCAGTGGAATTTGTCTTTTCCAGGTTTATGTATCTATCTAATGGAAAAGTATCGTTGGACTGCATTATGAAAAGCAAATGGAGGGATCACGGCGACAGAAAAGGCAAGTGCAGCTAAAAAGAAAAAATACAAAAATGATCTGGGTCAGTGGAGAGAACTCGGTGCTTTTAGGATTTCCCCGTGAAGAAAATAAAGAAATGATGACGACGTTGGAAATTGGATGGTTAATGGAGGACAGTGAGTGTGAAAATGGCAGACATAAAATAAAACGCACCAGCAGCACCACCACCAGCGGTCAATGGCAGGCCAGGCCAGGCCATGACACGTTAGCATAACATAACCGTTTTTACAGTCACAGTCAGACGGGTCTCGCTCCAAAATTGTCCAGTTTGGATTTTTTAAATAAATTAATTTTGAAAATCCGATTTGACTTTGGATTTTTTCAACGAGATAAAAAAAACAGACCGCAGTTACCATTTATGGTTATCGTCGCACTTTTGGCTGCTAAAACAGATTTTTCTTCTTGAATAAGGAGAAACACTCACTTTTTCTGTTGTTTTTTATTTGACTTGAAAAGTTGAAAGTCAAAAGTTGGAATTTATTCTGATTCTAATACATTTTTACTTGAAAATAGACGCGATGTGTCTCGTCCGAGCGCCATGTCTGGCCTCGCCACATTTTAATATTCTCTCGCCAAAAAAGTTGTTCTCTCTCGTGGAAGATTTGAAATTGTCAAGTCGTCAGTTGTTGGAAGTTTGAGTTTGTCATTAAATTGATACACACACATAGATAGATACTATCTACTAGTTACAAATGTTATTTATGTAGCATAAGATTTTTGAGCCGGCCTGGCATCACTATGAATGAACGAATATGACTACCGCTGCGATGTGATGTGACCACAGAAAAAATGGCGGTTGGTCGGCGTTCCAAAAAAATATTTTCCTCTTTTTGACCGGTGTGTGTTCATTTGATTCAGTGTGAGACAGGAAAAGTGGTACATATACATGGTCCTTGGTTTTGGGTGGTAGCAGCTGGATATAATTTTCATTTTGTGCTGCACGAGAAGAATATTCGAATAGTTAAGCTTTTCACTCTGACTCTGGCCTGATCGAGCAGAGCGGCATCTCCATCCTCCATGAATTTAGTCACTCATGAATGCACCGAACGTAAAACCGTTTTGTTCCATCATCCAGACCCGACCATTTTTCATTCCATTCTAAATAGGAAACCTGCTTCCACTACCGCCAGCTTTTCCTGCTTTTCTTATTCCACAGTTGTACAAACATTCCTTTAAAGGATATGTTTGCTTTGGAACAACCTTTTGCTTGCTTCCATTCCAGAAACTGAAACATTTCTAATAATATAATATTGTCATAGTTTAGTCGTCGTCTCTTAGTCTCTAGTCTTTATGGTCCGCCGCTGGCTCTGTCTGGGCTTCGGCTTTCTCTCGTTGTCTGTGAGTGAAGTGAAAGTTATTCTGAAAAGGCTCCGTTCCTCCATACTATTCTATCCAACAAGAGCACCATAAGGATTAGAATGATGATCGGGATCATGATGAATATGAATATTTCTGAGACAAAAGACTTCAATAAACTCACAAAACTCTGCCATATGCGTGCATATAAATGAAGACTTAAATAAGTGCCATCCCTTGGAATGAAAACGGGTGGACGTGGATGTGGATGTGAAAGTGGCAAAATAAAAAAGGGGGCTGCAAGCTACAATCCAAACAAACTCAGCATCTCGGCATATCTCAACCAAACGGGGTTTATTCAAACAGCTCTATTACCGTATTTTCTCTAATTATGGGCCAGGCGATAATTCAAAATGAGAGATTCTGGGCGATGCCGATATTTAGAAATGCAGCTTCAATTTGAGAGAATTCGGTAACATTATTATTATTGCGTTGTGTCCATTGTCCATATCTGTAATAATTCGTTGCTCGCGCTTCCATTCCTTGCTTTTTGCTTTCACTTCATTTCACTGCCACATCCACATCCACGTCCACCTCCACCTTTGAAAAGAAATATTTGCTCCAGGTTCAGTCTCTCTCACACCACAACTCTGTAATAACGTATGTAACTGTAACGTAACACTGGAGCTGAGCTGGAGCTTTCAAGTTATGTAGAAAAGTCTTTCGAGTGAGTGAGCAAGGAAAGGAATGAGCGAGTGAGCAAACAGGAGGTGGACGTGGACGTGGAGGGCACATAAAGACGATTTTGCATATTCTCCATGTCCATGTCATTATCATACATGATCGTTATTTTTATTATGAAGAAAGCTTTTATCTTCTTACTTTACCTTAGCCTTACCTCATTTATGGAAATTCTTTTATCACATCACATCGCATCGCACAAAGGAAAAAAGGAAAATTCCGGGCATTATTATTTTTAGTATTATTATGAACCAGGAATGTGACCACGTCCATTCTTTTGTCAGTTTTGTCTGTAATAAATGTAATAGATGCTTTTCAGACTCTTTTAGAATGTTGAACAAAAAAATTTTTTGGCTTTTATTTTCTAGGTCACCTCCACATCCACATCCACCTCACCTCCTCACTGAACCTTTATATAAAAGCCTCTTTATGTTAACTAGAAAGAATCTCAGAAATGCATGCAAAAAGATGAAAAATTTCTTTCAAAAAATTCTTCTTGCATCGTATTTTCCTCTTAATTGAGTGATGCTGGGAACATCTTAGTATAAATAAATATTTAATGCAAAAATCCATAAAGTTGTTCATAAAAGATTTTTCAAAGTGAGTGAAAAGCATAAAAATCTTGAAAATGTTTTGAAACAGGTAAATAAGAAACTCCCGTGTCGAAAAACATTTTTTTCGTGAGTTACTAAAAACTCGGGTCAATTTCTGTAAAAAAACAGAATCTGTGTCCGCGTCGACTTGACTTGACTTCCATAGAACTACCTAGAGTTGAACGTCCTTTTTTCAAGAAAAAAAAACGAAGTTTGAATTGAAGGAAAGCGAAGCAAAAAAAATTCTTTCCTTACTCAGCTCGGCTTTTGATGCAGCCTCGTACATAAATTATGCCGCCCTTTCATCAGTCTCTCTTCAAAAGAAGCTTTAATAATCCACATTGTGCACACATTGACTATTATGTACATTACCTAGCATGGCTCTGAGACACACGCAGCAAGAGAAACTGAGACAGGTAAAAAAAAGTTCCATTTCCTGCTGTTTGCTGTTCTCCCACTCTTAAAAAATACTGCTAGTTGCAAACAACGTTCCAGAGTTTAAAAAAATTGTGCAGTGGGTGGAGGTGGATGTGGATGGGGATGTGGATGTGGCTAGAGCAGAGCCCGGTGAGATTGAGATTGCTTGGCTTGAGCTGAGTTAAAGCTAATGTGTTGCTCTTTGCTAAAAAAATGTTATTAAAAATTTGCAGCCTGAGAAATAACCAGGGAGGCAAGACATTAGATTGAGGCAGACATAGACGCAGACATTCATTTTGAAGAAAAAAATTCCACTTGCAGTCAGCTTCTAAGAAGCAAAAGGAAACTGAAACTCTTGTCTTTTTTATTGATACAACTACAGTCAACTGGAGCTCGAATATGTATCTTCTTAACTGTAAGAAAAAGTCTTGAGTCTGACTGACTGACTTGGCCTGTTTTTTTTCTCCGGACTTAAGGATCACATTTCTTTCTTTCTGGAAGGAAGAAAAAAAAATGCTACAGTCAGTTCAGTTAGTAGGGTCAAACTCACTCGGTCTGAAACTCCGCCCTCTTGTTATCCTTTTCCTAACAAAGTCTAACTCTGGAACTGGATTTACTTTTACTTTTCTGCTTTCACTTTCACCTAACTTTGTGTACAATACATGGAAGAAAAAGAAACAACTCGGTTCTTGCTTGAAAGAAAGACAGATGAAGAGCACGACGAGATGAGAAAAATTGAGAGAGAAAAACGAGGAGAAAGTTGAGTTTTTTCTTGAAGCTTCGTTTTCTCTTATTTTCTTCTGTGTGTGGATGTCCATGTCCAACGAATTGTATGTGTAAATAAATGAACACGACTTTTTTAGTGGACGTCGGGCGAGAAAGGAAAAGTTTTGCCATTTTGGATTACATCTTTTTTTTTCTTTTCCAACATCATCTTCAACATGGTCAACTTTCTCTTGTTTGCTGGCTGGAATGGAGTGAAATGAAAAGAAAAAAGTTGTGTGTGTGAGAGCCGGTCTATGGAAGTTCATTTAGGAAATCGAAGTTAATTCGAAGCAGGCTCTTTTTTAAATACTAACGTGTTTTCTCCTGCTTCGCTGACTGAGTGAATGAAATGAAACACGCATAAGTTCTATTTTAAGAAAAAGTTGGGTTCTGTTGGTTGTGTCGCGCACACGAGTGAGATGATGGGATGAGAATGTCTGCTGGAGGCAAGATGAGCTGAATTGAGTTGAGATGAGATGATAACGGCCACATTAAAATCAAGCGAGGCGCATAAAAAACAAAGCGAAGTCTAGACCAGAGACCAGTGGAAAATGTTTTGTGCTACGTACATAGTAGTAACGTAATTAATGCCGTGTCTTTCTAATTGTAATTTTTCAGGCGGAAGAAAAGAGACAACTGGAAATTCCAGCGTTTCATTCCATTATTATTATTATAATAAAGAGTGGGAGGAAAAAAAGTTTCTTTGGGAAGGGGAAGGGGAGAAAAAGTTTATTTTAAAGAGGACTGCTGCAACGGAATGATAAAATTATCCGCATCGTCGTATCATTATCATTTACGTTTCTCCCAGACGAAAGTCAAATAAATGAGGTTATTTATGCAGTAAAAATATTTTTTACTTGGCTGAGCAAATTAATCAGTGCTGCAGAGATTATGTTAGGCTCAGCTAATTAATGAGGCTAATAATGAAAAATTTGTAGTGACGTAATCACTTCTAATTAACTTTTTTGTCTTTTCATGGTTTTCCAGGTTGATGCAGTCACCAGAAGACAATTGTTCACATGAATGAATGAATGAAGCTTTACAAAAAGAAAGCAGAAGAAAAATGATTATGAGAATGTTTGACATATTCAATCAGGACTCTTTGTAATTCAGTGTCAGCGTCAAACGTCAACTTTAACTGTCAATCATTCTTTGTGAGTGAACCGACAAAAAGTTTGGATTTGGACTTGGTTGGATGCACATCAAGCAAGAGCAAGGCCACAAGACCCCACAACAAGAAAAATGCAGCTTCTAGAATTGTAATTTTTTCTTGGACGAAAAGTAGAAAAAATTAAGATGCAAGTTGTAATTATGTAACTTACAATTATCTGTGCTATACTTTGTCAACTTGGGCTTCCAATAAATTCTAATTCTTAATTGTTATAGTTAATTGTAGTAGTGATATGATCATTGATATGATACTACGACACATACGTATACATCATTAAACCGTCATCGTCATTGTCTTCATCATCATCACACTTGATAAAGGATTCAATAAAAAGACAGTTTAAAAAAATATTCGCCTGGAGATTTTGTCAAAGTACTCAGAAAGAATCAAAGGAAATTTTGGCCACGCCACAGAGAAATTATGAATGATGAAAGTTGAAGAATGCGCTGGAAATTGAGGATTTTCTTAAGTGACACAGCAAAGAATCTGCGATGATGTGAAGCGGAATGCATCACGGTAAGTTTTTATAATTATTTATGATTTATGAAAATTCATGCTAAAAGATTGCCAAAATCAGAAACCAGGTTTAAAATTGAGTTTTAGTTTAAAATCATTTTGATATTTTTATTTGATTGAAAAGAAAATTGAGCCGATTGAAAATTGAAAGCAATTCAAGGAAAGAAATTGTTTTCAAAAATTAGAAACAGACGGGTCAGAGTGCCATTATTTAACTAGGTAGGGGTTACATTTCTAATTTAAAGTTGTTTAACCGTAGTAGTATCCATAGGCTGGATATCCGTATCCACCATAGTAGTATTGTGGGTTTGGGCCTGGAGCTGGGAGGGCAGCTGGGCGTGGACCGGGGTTGGCAGAGGCGGCAGCGAAAGCAACCACGGCGGCGAGGAGGAGGAGGACGGCAAACTGGAAATTTAAATATGATTATTTAACATTATTATAAACTGATGTGGAAATTAAAAAATATTTTTTACAATGGAAATGAAAATTTTGACTGGAAACTTACAATGCGAGACATGTTGGTTGATTTGGTTGAGTGTGGTAAACCACGAGAATTGTTTGAGTAATTGAAGTGTTTGGCTTTGAAAACGAGTTCAAACTGATACCGGCTTTGGTGGCTGACCGCTCTATTTATACCAATTCTGCCGGAATCACTTCTGTAGTCACGAGGAGATGAGATGAAAAAATTCTTAAAGATTTTTTTTCTCTTCTAGTAGGTACATTATTATCATGATCTTGATGATCGTGATGAGTTTTAACTCTATTGACACAATAGCATAGAAGAACAAGGAGCAAGCTTAATAAAACGCGTGTCCACATTGTATCTGTCCACATGACATGACATGGCATCTTCACGGTGTTACACGAGTAGCGAAATCATATTTTTCATTAGCTTCTGCGTCCTCTTCATTTTTAACGAGCCGGAATATAAATAAGAGCTAAATTCTTAGATTTTCCTCGAGAGACTCGATTCAACCCTTTTTATTTATACAAGACAAAGGAAAAGCTTGATCAAATTCCTTTTTTCATTTTGAAACAATCAAGTTTTAGCAAAGACAAAAATCATGACTCTCATTCATGACAAGATGATGAGGGAAGGGCATTCCGGGCAAGTTCATTACGTACGTCTCTAACTAAAAGTGAATCTCGACAGGTATGAAAATAAAAATGAAATGAACTTTTCATTTTTTGTCTTGTTGGTTGTCGATTCTGCATAAAATTATGTAATCCTATATAATACGGATTTTAAGCTTAGTCAAAAAAATATAAATATAAATAGAGACACGCCTACTGCAAAGTTCAAAAACGTTATAGTTATAGGTAAAATTAGAAAAAAAATCTTACTCTGTGTGTATTAGTGAATAGATACATTGTCTGAAATAAATTAGAATTAGAAACGAAAAATGAACACAAAAATAGTTTTTTTCCTTTTCGGCAATATTTTATATGATTTTATGGTGACTTTTACATTTTCTTGGGGTTTGCACAAAAAAATCTATCTTATGGTCCAGTCATCCGAGCAACAACGTCATGTCAATAGCGAAATTCTTTTTATACATCAATAGTTAATCGACTCACTCACATCGTATCAGAAAAGGTGTAGCTCTTAGCAAAGGTGATGCTGATGTAAGTACAAGACTGAGTGGCAGCTAATTTTTCGTATCACTCCACAGCATCTTCGACTTCCACAGCAGAATAATTCGACCTTGAATAAATTTCTTACTTGCCTCTCGTCTTGATGTCATCTCATGTAATACTAGACTATAGATGCAATGCAATGCAGGTAAAAAGCTAATTTTTTCCTTTGCTTGGTCACGCATCCACTTCATCTGTATGAATGCATTATTTTTTACTCTTTTATGTAACCACTCGAGCTTTTAACTCTTGTAACCATTTTAAGTCGTGAGGTTATCTGATCAGGAGCCGCGTATTGTGCCTTTTTTCCTTGTTTGGGTGTATCATAACATGACGATAGACAATGACAACAAATGACGTAGACAAAAAGCAAAGTGGTTTTTTGGTGATTATGGTGCATCAGAAGTTCGAGTCATCTTGATTTCAGGTGATAGTAATCACTAAAATTAGTGTTGCAGCGGCAACAACTGCAGTAAATGATGGATCAGGTAAAAAATGCTGAGGCTTTTATTTCGGTGCGTGAAAAATTGCTATTTGCAATCTGCTGATTCATCACCTTTTGATTGGTTGATGTTAGTACAGTGCAAACAATGCTGGTAATCTGGAGCAAAATAAAAGTGGAAATTTTTCAAAATGAAAATGAAACAGGATGGAAAAATTGAGATCTTGAAGATGATGATGATGAGATGAATTGTAGAAAAGAGAATTTCAATAGAGAATGAAAATGATTTTTCTAATTTTGATTTACTCAAATCCGGCACAAAAAATGAAATGTGAACCTGATTTCAGTTTACGACTGTTTAATACTGAGAAGAAATAAAACTAAAAGTTGTTTGTATTAGCATCAGCGCATCAATGGCTTGTTCGTTACCTACATGCTGCCATTTTTATTGCTGCAAGGCAAAAAACGAATTTTCGTCAGTCAGTCAGTGAGTCGAAGGTAATAAAAAAGGAAATTGATGATGATCTCTGGTCGGTTTTGGAGTTCGACTTGGACCAGGTGGAGCTGCATGAGTTGACGTTGATGATGCATAAACTAAACAAAGCATAATTTTGTGTTCATATTAAAAATGACCACGCTCGTAACAACAAAAATACCTAAGAAAAGAAAAATGGTTTTGGTTACGCAATGCAAATTCTGTTTGGGTCAACCAAAAGATTTTGAGATGTATCCGGCAAAAAATAATTGGATACAGTATTACAAAGCTTTGAGAAAAGTTAGTATAAAAGCAGCAGGCCAAGTCTGAGTCCATCATCAGTTTGAACTCGTTTTCAAAGCCAAACACTTCAACAAACTCTTTCGTGGTCTACCACACTCAACCAAAACCAAAATCAATATGTCTCGCCTTGTAAGTTTCCACAAAATAAACTTTTGAAAAACTTTCAATTTTAAGTATTTATTCTGTTCTGTTATGTTAGACTTAGATTTTCAAACTTTTAACATTTTTTTTTCTTCCTCTACTCCACAACAGTTCGCTGTCCTCTTGTTGGTGGCTATGGTCGTGGCCATTGCTTCTGCCGCCGCCTCTCCAGTTGCCTCCCCACTCCCAGCCCCAGCTGCTGGACCCGCTCCAGCTCCACAATACTACTACGGTTATCCATCCTACGGTTACTACTACGGTTAAATGGAATTTCGATTGAGTTGAAACGATTTTGCATAAAAATCCGTTTCGATGATATTCGATCCAAGGCTTTTTCTTACTGGACCTCTGTCTTCGTTTATTACTTTACTTTTCTCGTTCGAAAATATTCCAAATGACAATTTGAATAAAAACGTTTTTGTTTTTCAAGATTAAAAAATTTCTTCTGGTAGATACATCTCATGAATATTTTTCATCAAACATCGAGCATTTTTATATGAAACAACGATACAATACAATATTTCATAAAATATTGATTTTGCTTAGAAATGACGAGTTTTGCATAATTATGCTAATACTAATCATAATAATCGTAATTCTTGGAAGAAAAAAATTTCATGTAATGCAATATCCATAAAACATCAAAACTCTTCATAACTTTGGAAAAGAATTTGTTCCGACTTCTCCGCTTCCAAAAGTGGATTTGGCAAATGCTTGAATCTTAAAGCAAGGAGAAATTAGATTAAAAGTGAAAAGTTGCTTTTAAAATATTATAGCCATTAAAAGTCATAATATGAATATATTATGAATGTTTATTATTATTTAGGGGAAAAAGTAAAAATTAAAATTTAACACTTCATCTGACTCATCCTCATACTTACGTTTAGAAGAAAAGGCTGGACAAATTATGGCTATGTTATGGAATGGAGGAAAACTAAAAAAATTAGAAAATGAAGATAGGAAGAAAAAAAATCATGTATAAACTTGAAAACTTATTGCTTTTGCTTCTCCATTCTCTGGAAATAGTTTTCTCCTCACTCTTGAAAATTTATGTGGGGCTGGAAGAAGCAGGGGACTACTAAAGTTGAGAATAAAATAAAACTCGCCATGCACCAACCGTTTTCGTTACGTTACATTACATTACGTTACGCCAGCTTTAGCTTTTGCACAACACCAGAATATAACAGCTACATTACTTTACAACATTTATAATTTTCTTCACTTTTCCACTTTTTACATCTCCACCTCCATTTTACTTTACACATGAACACGAACATAGCAGCAAACATTCCAAACTCAGAACGTTCATGTTCATTGTGAGAATTTATAATGGAAAGTTTTTCCGGAAATTTATGCATAATATTAATATTACACACAAAAATGGCACAAGCAAAGAGAAAGTGTGGAGCAGCAGCAACTGCGGTGATGGTACGTAGTAGTAGTAAAGGAACGAACTCTTCCTCCACTTCCACATCCACAGCCACATCCACCTCCATCCTCCACCTCCTCCAAGCTTCTAAACACACACGCAACACTAGTCTAGAGAAAAGCATCTTTTTGTGAGTTAAGAGCAACCCTTTTTTTAGGAGAAAAATTATAGTGGTGTAATATAGTCGTTGCGTTTTTGTTGGTTTTTTCCCTGTGTAAGAGAGAGTACTTTGTTGAATAGATCCCCATATCATCGTAATACCAGTAATGAGTCATAAATCATTCGGTTTACTGCTACCATTATTATACATTACACACACACTGCATGCCGCACCGCCGCCATCACCGCCACCACCACCATCATGAACCGCTATCATATCAACATGATCATCATTATTATTATATTCCTTAGAATTCTTGGTTCAGTTTGAGTTTCCTCCTTGCTTCATTTTCTTTGTGAATATAATAGTAATAATATGATATTGTAGTGTGAATGTGAATGTGCTTTTGTAGATTTATTAGTGACCGTTATTATGTGCAGTTTTCTCTCCATTTTGTTGAAAATATTTTTTGCTGCCTGTTTTTTTTCCATATTAACATTTAGAAAGTTGGGAAAAGGAAGGAGAGAAAATAGTATAACATAACATAACAAGAGCCATTGAGAAAATTTAGCCGATGATGACGATGACGATGGTGATGATAATACTCAAGTTGATGATATACAATTCACTTTCACTGGAGCAGAGCAACCGCTGCCGTTTTTCTTCTCACTTTACTTTCTCTCTCTCTAGCTTCTTGTGTCAGACAGAACACTGGAAATAATAAAGTTGTGTTCGTTCGTAGTGGAGCTGAATCAAGAAGAGACACAGGGAGAGTTGGGAACTAGTATCTCTTCATTTTTATTTCCAAGACTTTTATTCACTTTCAGTAGCGGCAGCCACATAATAAATATAACATAATCATCTTCATCAACATCCAAAGCATCCACGTCCCACCCTTTTCGGCACCACCATTAAATTAACAAAGAGCTCAAAGTAATAAGAGAATAAAGAGCAATATTGAAATTTAGAATAATAAAATGCACATTCGTATTTTATCTCTGTTTTATCTACTTATTTATGCTCGCTTGGGAGAAGAAACTCCGATTTTATTTTACTCCCATTTTCACTCTTGATTATCTTGCGTTGCATTGCATTCAGAAGAAAGGAACGTGCCAGTACAAGACTAAAAAGTCTTTTGCTTCCTTGTTTCTCCGGACTCTGCAATTCGTTGTGGTGGCGGTGGCTGCTTGCTGCGATTCCGAAGCGATCCTTTGTTTAGTCGAGTCCTCGAAGACCTCCAACTCCTATTCTAGAAGAATGCTTTCTGATTCTGATTTCCCTCCCCCATTTATTTTATTTTGGTTCAGCGAACTTTTCCAGATTTGAGTTTGACTTGAACTAAAACGAAGAAATGAAAAGAAATTTTTCTTAAATAGGATTGTCTAAGTGAGTTTAAACTTTTTGGTAGGGTACGCTACGACTTAAAACTCACTTTCACTTTCATTTTGATATCCATTTCCAACGAGGAATTTCAAAGATTGAGATGAAGATGAGAGAAGAAAAAGGAAATGCGATGCGATGCCATGAATCGTTCTCGGTTTCTTGTTTAAAATTAAGTTTCGGTATTCGGTAGCAAAGGCAAAAGTAGTATGAAATTAAGCGAGCAAGACATTTTAGAAAGCTTAAATAAAATATGCACTTAAAAGGCTTAAAACTGTCAGCGTGGAATTATTGTGTAATAGTAGTGGGATGGAACAGAGTGACGCAAGGGAAAGCAGGGAGTTACGCAATACAAGATTGTGCCGTGCCCCGTGCCAAACTGTGGCTGTGAACTCTTCGTGATCGTGGTGACTCCGACACTCAAAGAGTGTGAACCAAAGCTAACGAAGAGCGGCCTTTGCCTTGTCATGATTATTTATTTATGTATGAAATGGAATCTCACACTTTAGCTCTTGGAAATTCCAGGAAGCAAAATTATGGGAATGGAGTAGAAAATGAGTTAATTAGACACTCGTGGCATTTCCAGGTTTTCCTGTATTGTTCTGTAGCAATTTATCACCAACCCTGAATAAATCATTTTTATTATCAATTAAATGTGAAGCGTGGAAATGATAAATTAGCTCTGAATTGATTTCTATTTCGCAATTTATTTTTTTGCAGGTCATGGGAAAATGGATGACGGGAGGACGGGAAAGTTCATCATCATCAACTCAGCTTCTTGTTGCCACTTTACTTCGACCACCACGAGCACAGCCACAGTCACAGCCACCGCCACCGAAGTTGCGAAAAAATCGCCCACCTGTAAATTTACCCCTTGTCCAAGTTCAAGCCTCCGCCGTGCAGCGTTCTCCTCGCACACTGCCGTTTCCAGCATGCCGTCAATTTCAACGTCAACGGGAGTCAGCGTCCACCAGGAGGAGGAAGTGGAAGTTGACTGGAACCGGATGTTCGCCGGACACGACGAAAGTGACGCGACCTCCGAAAATGTCGATGAGCACAATGATTTCTTTATACCTGCAACTGCAACTGCCATTTCATCCTCAGAGAGTGATGACCTCCAAGCCCATCCTTCCGGTAGCCAGAGTCTTCACCACCGGTCCCGAATTAAAGAAGCGACAGATTACCACTTGCGTTGTTGCAGGAGTAAAAAAGTTGAGGCGATTTGTTCATTCGGCGAGAGGAGAAGAAGCACCAGCTCAAGAAGACGTTCTTCTTCGTCCTCTGTATCCACCTCCACATCCACCTCCACCTCGTCATCGTCCCCATCCAGATTTTTGCTCACTTTTCTCTCATCATGTCACCTGGTTCAAGTCACTTCCCGGCTTGTCGTAGCCCTTGCCATGACCTCGCTCTTCCTCATTCTCGCGCACGTCATGCCAGGAGCTTACTGTTCCACCTCCACAATCTCGGCGTCCGCGTACTCATCATCAGGCGTCGCCACCGCCGCCGCCGCCACTTCAACTAAGAGGGCTTACTTCAATCAAACTCTACTCCAGCAACAATTACCAGCAGCTGCGTCAATAACAACCTACCATGAAACGAAGCCCAATTTTAATCATCATAATTTTAATAGTAATCAAAATAATAATAATTACAAAATGTTTCAACCGTTGTCTTCATCTTCAGCTTCAACCTCTCTGTTGGCCAGCTCCTCCGAATTGACCTCGTCTGTTGATGGTAACGGTGCTCAAGCGAACCACCATCAGCGAAATTGGCTCAAAACCAGGTGGCCAATTACTGCCAACACCTTGTCGTCAGCCGCTTTCACAAACGAAGACGACGACGCCGACGACAAGAACGAGAAGGGAAACCTCGTCAATGTTAACGAGGTTAATACCGGTGGAGGTGGTGAAAGTGTGGGGAACGTTAACAATAAACTCTACTCAAATCAATTAATAGACTATGTTGATAATCAACAATCGTTAAGTAATAATAATTATAATAATGGAAACAACAAAAGTGCTAAAATTGATTTAACTATTAGGTCCGTTAATAATATTAATGTAGATCAAAAGTCATCAATAATAGAGGATAAGGCCAATAATAATAATTACGATTATTACAATAATAATGGAAACAATAATAATAATAACGTTAATAATGTTAACATTAACCGCTCGAATTATATCTACTATGATACGCTCGTCAACATTGAGACAACTGCTGTGAGCAGCAGCAGCGGCGCTAACAGTGGAAGCATCAGCCAAAATCAGTCTTTTCCTTTATTTAAACAATTACGTAATTTTAATGATAATAAAAATAAGTCAATAGAAGTGAACAATTCTAATAATCGTAAGAGTGACTACAACAATACTCAGCAACAACAGGAACAGGAGCCAACAATGAACCGTGGTATCTACGAGGAGAACCAGAACCAGCATGATATTAACTCGGACTTTATTGAGATTACCGATAATGACAATGACAATGAAAATGAAGATGACGATGCAAATAAGAAAATGGCGTCGCCTTCAACTTCTACTACGAAGCTCGTTAACACTCAAAATCATCAGACTCAGACAACTGGAAATAACAACGGGACAACGAAGGCGGAAAGGGACAGCGTCGTGAATGTCTCGAGCACCGGGGTGAGGCCGACGATGGCCTTCACCAACAGCTACTTTGGACATGGAAGACAACGAGGTCGCCAGGATATGACGGTGGACAATGAACCCGAAGCGGAGGCAGACCTCTATGGAAATCGGGATGATGAAATGATGCAATCAGGTAAGCAAAGTTTAAAACTGTAGTGTAGTAGCACCGTTACAAATTCAGGAGCTGGTGGCGTCTCCTAGAGGAAAAACTTGGAACTTTCACCAACTTTCTCCAGGAGAAAGTTGGAGAAAGTCGGTGAAAGTTGCGGTCGCAAGGTGGAGCTGGAGCAGCCAAATCGACTCAAATAAAAGAGAAAAAGTTGAAACTTGGCAAATTAGAAAGTTAGATACAGCCTAAAGAATTTAATTGTGGGAGGTGATGCCACTGCTGTTTCTCCTAATGACCACCAACGAGGAAATAAATGGTAGTTTGCGAATTGATATTTTATTACAAACCGGACTACATTGAAGCAAACAAAACGAAACAAAATGAAAGAAAAAAATAGTTGAGCAGAGTAGAAAATTTTGCAAGTTACTAAACACTGACACACATTTAGAACGTAGGATGGCGGAATTGAATTAAACACTCGGAAGGAATTATTTGTTCCTGGTAAACAAGCAAATGTTGTTTTTACGTGACAGGTTTTGCAAGTTTTTCGTTCTATGTGGACTAAGCCTGGTAAATTCCCAGTAGCATGAGCATCAGCATCATAGGATCACATCACATCTGTCCTGCATCATTCGAATTATCTCCAGGCCAGGAACGAACTCGATCAAGTTGGAGGAAAGGAGGAAAATGGAACTTTTCCATTCACATTTTCTCTTTTTTTGTTGTAGAAAATTGAAATTTGCCAGGGAAAAGTTTTGCGGTTAGTCTGCAAATCTCCCAAGGTGAACACGGTTATTCCATTCCATTTCGCCTGACTTTTCCTCCTTATCTTGAGCAGTTGGAATTTGAATGTTTCAACTTTTTCAATATTTTATACTCTTAGTTACCAACTTTCTAATATGAAGAAGCCACTCTTAAAATTTGATGCGATACCACTTTCATGACTTCACTTGACTGACAGTTCTGCTCACCGTCGTCACTTTCGTTTTATGGAGATTGATGATGGAGTGTTTTTGATGGTATGTAGTTAATAATATTCAAATGCACTACGTTTCACTTGTACAATTGGAGCGATTCTAATTTCATGTGAAAATATGATTAAATCATGCAGTAGGATGAAGAAGTGACGAGCTGAGGTGATGTGAGCCGAACTAACGCGGTTTTGCGAGCATGCATGCAGACGGAAATGAAATCTCTCTGTCTCTTCTTGCCAAATGACTCGAGTGAAATCTGCTCATCATAATCATGATCATGGAAATTTTATGTTATGTCAAATCCAAAATCTGCATTTCAAACATCTTGAAGCAAACATGATGAAGATGAAGGTAGGAAGAGACGTACTGAATATCGGATCGATTGAGAGCAGACAGGTCAAGATTGAAAGTGAAGAGAGTGAATTTTATGGATTGTTTAACACGAAATAGAAAAGGAGAGGAGACGCGTCTCCTTTTCTCTCTCGCTGTGTTTATTAGGAAGTGAGGCTATGATTGTAATCTGAAGGGAATGAAAACAATGAAGCTGCATGGTGAAAGTGGTGAAAGTCGGGAAACGGGAACAACATTTCACAATAGAATCCACACGCTTTTGTTTTCATTTCGTGGCAGTATGTAAAAACGATATTTTTGTTAATTAGTAATTTGTTGTGAGTGAGAGTGAGAGCAGATGCGACTTTCGGGTTAGGACACAGCATAAAACAACATCATTATATATCGAATTATAATTAAAATGCGTTTTCGATGAATATTCTGTTGTTCCTGCTCTGCTCTGTTAGGTATGTATGTTGAACGAACGGAGAGTTAATAATTATAATTTTATTTAATTGGAAGCGAGGACTAATTAGTGAGAAAAAAAAATTAACCTGAAAAAGTTCAAAGTAAATTGATGCTATGGACAGATACATTGTAGTATGGACAATTATGGGCCTTGTTAAATTCTTACGCTTTGATGCACAACTTTTTTTGTTTCATTTTATGCAGGTACATAGCAAATTCTCGGTAGTTTACAAATTGCAAAAATGTATAATTGCTAACTTGCACAATTCATTTTAATTACAATGATAGTGATGATGATGATGATTATCATTATATTATGACTATGAGTCAGAAATTTTGAGTGAAACTGAAAATGTTTTCCCCACAAAATGGGAAGATTTTTTTAATGAAATTACATAAAAATGTGCACTGTGAAAATTTCCTTTTTGTTCAGTTTTTGTTCACAATGAAAAACGAAGTTTTTAAAATCCTTTTAAAATCCACCACCACCGCTACCAGTTCCATGGAACAAAAGGTGACTTTATAGGATCTGGCTAGATCTTGTTCTTGTGTAGATCTCTTTTCAAATGGTCTCGTAAATCCGATAAAGATTTCGTCGAAATCTAATTTCACTCTCAATCGACTTTCTTCATCGCTACTAACTGTACTAAGTGTCTGTACTGTGCTCTCTTTGATATGGTGGATGAAGGAATGCTCCACTCACTATCACTTTGATACACGAGAGCATTCATGAGATCTTTGCTTTCCTTTAAATTCTGCCTCTTCAAATTTTCGAGAGCTCTGAACAAGAAAAGGGAAAAAGAAAACATTTTTGAAAGCGAAAGTCATCGATGCGCCGCTTTAGTAAAGATCACAACCGTGATAAGATCCCTGAGTGTTATCTTATCATTTCATTTCATTGTCTTGAAGGGCTCATGTTGATATTGATGATAGGAAAGGTGACAAAAAAGCTTTGAAAGTGGACTCGACTCGAATTTTCCATCGTCTCAATTACTGGATGTTCCGTGTCTTTGTAAAAACATGATCTGATCTGATCATACGATCGTAACTTGACTTGACTCGAGTCGACTTGAAGTCGCGAAGAAAACAAAATCAGGTTTAGGGAAGGTAAAAGCAGTAAATTTAATAATTTTGATAAACTCAATTTCGAAATAAAATGAAACGGGATTTTCTGTAAAGGTGGATGTGGATCCATGAACATGACGATGATGGTGAAAGATAGAAAATGCCCGTCTCAATTTTGCTTTTGTAACATTCACCTCGGAACTCGTTGTTGAAAACGTGACAAAATTCGCAGAAAAATGGCAAAATATTTATAAAAACCTTGCGAAACTGATTGACATAACGGAAGTGTTGTGAAACGATTAGCGACTCATCGGTGTAGGTTGGAGATGGACAAGATAAAAATAGAGGGCAATTAAAAAGGATTTTGTAGTTTTATTGGATTAAGCCTCGATTTAAAACGATTTACAACAAGAATTCAATTAAAATCGCAATATTCAACAGGGCTTGTCTTGTCTGTTTGTGAAAATGGAAAATAAACGAGGCTGGTAATAAAGTGTTTAGATTAGATTTAGTAGCGAGTGGGTGACGCGATGCGATGTGTTGACGATGATGATTTAATCTTTATAAATAAATACAACAATAAGCATTTAAATACACACCGTAAATCTTGCAATTAAAGCCGGGTCTCTAATTAATGAAAATAAATATCCCCAGCCATAATTAAAAGTTTTACGGTTATGCATGTACGTAATGTACATATTGACTTTTCTAAATCCGCCCGCTTGATTCTATTCTCGTGGAATTATTTTGCATGGGCTCAGTTCAGTGCTCAGTCTCATTTCCCATTTTGTACCTTTTGTGAGCATTGTGCAGAGTGAAATTAAATTGTATCTGATTCTCCTTAGTTGTTGAGAAGATCACTCTAGAACCTACCTTAGGTAAATCATCGTGTGCGGTTGCCTAATTTGTTTCGTTCGATTTCGATCTCTCTTCACTCACTCACTTTCACTTGCATATTTTGTTTTCCCTGCTTTTTCCCTTTTATTCGCGAGTTTTATTCTCATTTCATTGCTTGCATCTGATTACTTCCATATGACTGCCTCCACCAAAAAAATATTCAGGCCACCAACAAAATTCACGTTTTTGTTCGGAGCGTAAGATAGAGACGTAAGTTGAAGCTGGAGCTGAAGCAATGACATCCCTTGATATGACGTTTTCCCCTGATGATTCTGCATCCACTCGTTTATCGTTCACTCAGTCACTCTCTGCTTCCAGCAAACTTTCACAAAAGGAGAAATGTTTTTGACGAACTCACAGGAATCGTTTTCTGTCTGTTCTCTTGTGTCGAGTTGAATTTGTCTGAGATAGACGGACGTGGATGGATAAATGGAAGGATTTTCAGTTTCTTCGCTTGAAAGTCAAGTGATCTTGAGACGAACCGGGGCTCTGGAAAATATAGTGGGAGATGGAGCAAGGCTAAGCTAGAGCTAGAACCAAGGCATATGGACCTAAATACCGTATTCTCTCTAATTATCGCCCGTCTCTAAAATTTATTTATTATAGACTGATAAAATTTATGACCGGAGCTATAATAAAAGTGATTACGGTAAACACAATGATTTTTTTATTAAGATATTTTTATACCGATTTTTACCTTTTTTTACCTGTTCCTCCTCCTCCGCATCACTTGACTTGAACTGATCCACTTTTTTTCTATTTTTGCTTCTGCTTTCCCTTTTGCCATTATTGGCCTTGTCTGAAAAATGGAAGACGCGTGGTAGGTAGGTAAAATCGAAATTGAACTCTTTAGAGTCTTGGGTAAATACACGGGAGATTTTTTATTTCATTCTGTTCTATTCTTTTACATAGAAATGTAAATCGTTCATTCATAAAAGCTGGGGAAAGATTTGAAATTTGAGATTGAGAGGACACCAGAGGGAAAAACAGTTTGAGATTTGTGTTTAAAAAGTGACAATTTTGATTTGATGGGAAGAGAAAGGAAAAAGTGGATCGGAGTAAAATGGAAAAGATGGATGATGCGATGCGACATGAAAAAAGTAGATCTGATGTCTGTAGCTGAGTGAGTTGCAGTTAAAAAATGTTGTATAAAATAAACACGTTATTATATACACAAGAGCATGAATTTTGTTGATAAAATAAAACTGGCTGGGTTACAGTTACAGTTAGTAAATAAAATAACTACGTGCCATGGGTTTGGTGCGCTGATTCACTCACAGTTTATTGGATGTTTACCGCCCAGAACATTACTTCGCTCTTTTATTTATTTTTCCATGTCTTGTACGTTATTATTAGCAAACTTACTTATACAATTACAATACAATCCAGTTAGTTTAATAGAAATTGTATTAGAGCCTTGCCTGCCTGATAGTATATCATTACATTACGTACAGTAAATATACAGTTCTATTCAATACAGGTACATAAAATCTAGGACAGTTTTTCTCCTTTTGGGAATTCTCCTTTATTTCCAAATTGAGTTTCAACTTGGAAAAGTACAACAAAGAAAGAAAATGAAATTCATAAAAAGGATGTTTGCCTTGGACAAACAATTTTGATTTTCCCTTTCTCTTTTAATGTAGAGTAAGGTAAAGTTACATAAAAAAACTGAGAGACAGAACTTTGGTGAGTTACATAAGTTACAAATGCTTCCAACATGGAAGGGGTTTGGAACATGGCTCTTTGGAAGTGCCACGAAATTTTATTTATTGTCCTGGCTATAATTAGAGAGCATACGGTAAAAGTAATTTTCAGTAGCCTTGATTTTGATTTAGTAGACGAGATGGGTTGGAGGCTATGATTACCTTATTATGGAGTTTGTATTTTTTCGCAATCCACAATCACGCCTGTCACGCCACACCAGTTGCGACATTGACGATAATGGTATTGCATTATTAATATATTATTAGTATTTACAAGATAGGATTGCTAAACATAAATTATGGATCACATAACATAACATGGTTCTCGATTCGATCCGTCTTCAGATTCATATCAGATCAGCAGACACAGACGTTATCCAATGTGAGGCGGATTAAAAGTAATCACTGATTCATTTCTATTCTATACCTATCTATAAGGTACTCCGTGATAGCTGCCACAATCACATCACATATCAAATCATAGCATCAATAACTCACATTAACATCAACATTATACCTGAATAAAAATATCGCATCAAATCTCTTTCTGTTATATTTCAAAGAAAGTAAGTCGAAACACGTTACATTACCTACATTCACATTTTTACAATTTCATTCAATCTCGGAATCAAATTCTTTTGTGCGAGTAAAAAAATCGTTGCGTTGTAGTAAAAGGGAAAACCAGCGTAAAGCCAAAATTCGTTGCAATTCAATAGCGTTTTGTTCTGTTCTGTTGTGATCATGAATCGTGATCATGATCACCACGATCATTCGAGTCAGGTATAAACTAGATTTTTATTTTATAGAGGTAGGTGGCAGAAAGCGTGAAATAACATGGTTTTAGTATTACCTAGATTTTCTACGATCAAGTGAAATGATGCACACGAATTGGATGATGACTGAAACGGTGACATACAATATGATGATATAAAATAATACCGAGACTTTCCCTGCTTTCCGCTTTCCCACTTTCACCATCGCCACCCGATCTATCCCCAGCTTCCATTCCTTCCATCAATATGGAAAAGGAAGCAAAAGCAGAGGAGAAACGTTGCTTAGGTAGGTACATACATAAGGTGATTCTTGTTGGTCGGTCAAGAGATGAAATGAAATGAAGGGAGGGGAAGCAAAGGGGAGGTTCGTCGCTTGATAGAAAACACTGGAACTGAAGCGTCTCTCCTCGTCGCGTCTTCTCCCACCTCCACTTCCAACTTGTCCTCTTCTGCCATTTCCAACTTCAACTTTCCTTTATTTTAGTCGCTGTTCTCTGCTCTGTAGCTAACAGTCAGTGCTAAGCTTTCACCGAGGGATTTACATGTGATTTACTCAACTCACTCTGTCTCAGTCCTGCTCGAGCTGCTTTCTCTCAGTCACAATTTATTTCTCCATTTCACTCACAATTCCACGCAGTTTTTGTCCTCGTTTACTAAATAATAGACTCAATTGGATTTGTTCGTTGATGTTGTTGATTCCGTATTTGTTTTCTCTGCTCTTTCTCTGCAACTCGTTTCCCTCAATTAGAGAATCCAGTTTTCATGTCGTTTTCCCCCTTGATCATTATTTGTGATCGAATTAAACCGTGATCACCAACATGAAGGAAGACTTTGTCCTTTATGACTGTGTCGTTCCAGCAAGCATCCATTGTGCCAGTAATAATCAGAATCATAATATTAACAGAACAAAAGAAGAATCCAGGGAAATTGTTACAATTACAAGAAGAATAGAAGACGCAGAAGCGGATAGAAACAATAACAATCATTTTATTGGCAGATGCATTAACTCTAACTCAGCATCAATTTCGCTCACTTTTAATATTTCTGCAGCTGCCTCATCTTTCCCGTGCTTTAGTAAAAGCAGCTCGAAAAGCGGATAGAAACAATAACAATCATTTTATTGGCAGATGCATTAACTCTAACTCAGCATCAATTTCGCTCACTTTTAATATTTCTGCAGCTGCCTCATCTTTCCCGTGCTTTAGTAGTAAAAGCAGCTCGAAGTCTGCCTCTGCAGCCACAGCCACGGCCAGGCAGTTGCTCGTCTCTTCTTCACTCATTTTGTCCTCCGCCTTTGTAGGGCTTTTCAGATTTGACGGTGCTGTTCGTGAAAGTGGAGCTTCCTCTCAGGCAGCGAGTGGATGCATTGTTGTGTAAAAAGAATTTTCCAACATTGGTCAGAATAAGATAAATAATTTTGAAACAATTTTATTCGTGCTTATGAACTCATTCGCAGTTAGTAAAATAAAATTAAAAACGAATTGCTTAAAGTGAAGTGAACTTTCCTTTCTGAGATTTTTTTCTCTCTGAAAAAAAAAAAATAATTTTCTAAAAGTGGACTTNTTTTTTTCTCTCTGAAAAAAAAAAAATAATTTTCTAAAAGTGGACTTCCAAGTGGAATAAAAAAGGTCGCCAAAATGATGCTCGGTATTGCAGTCGCGTGCTTAGTCATTTTCCTGATAGTTTTCATAGTTCTCATTATTGTCGTCGGACAGTCGATGAATGGGGTAACAAGACCTTGAACCTATTGAACATGTCAAGACCAGTGCACGTGCCGAACGCCAGGTAACAGGGGATTTTACTCGAAAAATATTCATTTCTGTATGTTGTAATTACATACTACGTAGTTATAATAGTTAATGTAAAACCTAACATTTTCTGTGTAACGTCAATGGCACACGGTTACGGTTACATTACACTAGACGCCATTTGTAATAGCAAGTATTAACTTGAACGATATTCTGTTTAATAACGTTAATGGATATTGCAGCTGCATCGCATCACCTTTTTTATTTTATTGCAAGGTCTCATTTGCTAATGATGAAAATGGAGTAAATGAAAGAAATTAACGTGCCGTATTCTGCCTAATTTTAGCCCGGGTGCTAATTTTTTAAAATGGGGTTTGACGGAGAACGATTTAATAGAGAGGGACGTAACAAATCAATTATTGGTGAAGATTTCAAATTTTGCGTTATTTTGAAAGTAGATATTGAAAATTAGAGAGGGCGATCATTAGAAAGAATACGGTACATAAACATGGGGAAATTCATTCACGCATTTTCATCTATGTTTATGCTATGCATGTGACGTGTTTCCAAACCCAGTAACTCCACACGGTCACGAGAGAGTAAGAAAAGAAAGATCGAGCTCCATTAACGGAGGTTGTTGAGGTTAGCGAAAAAAACCAGGGGTCGAAAGTCTTATAGGTCATAGAAAACCCAGTATTTAATATCAGTATCGGTGGATGATGTGATGTGATGTGAGTGAATAAAAATAAAAAAGGAATGAAATGAATGCATGAAAGGAAAGAGAAAACAGAACTCGGCTATTCTTTTCCTTATTTCTTCCTTCCTCTCCTTTTTTCCTCTTTCGGAGAATTTTTCTTTTTCTTTTTATGTAAGACTTTATTGAAGACTGTAGCATTCAATTATTCCACAAATACCTGAAGTAAGACTGAATGCCACTCGCTTTTACATCGCATCACATTATTACATAAAATACATCTATGCTTTATGGATTCGCGAAAAGAAAGAAAAAAGAAAATTTCACATCAAAGGTGAAATCTACCAACATCTAAAGAACAAAAAGTCAAACGTGATCCAAGAGTGAGCGGAGCATTTTATTTCATGTTGCCCACATTTTCAGATTGACTGACTGAGTTTATTAATATGAAGTGATATGATATGATATCATCATATGAAATGTATGATGCAATGGCATGACAAATTCTTGGCAGTTGTGCATTTGCATTACATTGCATAGGATTGGGCAAGTTTTGTTTTACTTGTGTACGTGTTTCATATTTTTTATTATATAGTAGTACATCACTCAGTTTTATGACCACTTACCTATTAGGAGGTGCCTAATGTTAAGACTCACCTGGGTTCCGTCGACTAGTCTAGGAGAGTTACAACAGACCGCCCAAGTTCCTTTTATTACGTTTATTGCTGCGAGTAGAAGATAAATGACACGACTCATTCATCCACTTCATCCAGAGAACATCAAAGTGAAAGAAAATATTAAACGGGATTGAATTGAGCGGTGGAATTGTTAAAGGGGACGCGAATGTGGATGTGGACGGTGAGGTACAAATGACAAAGACAAACGGATTATTACACTGATTCCGAAGGTTAGTTCCGTAAATCCTCTGAAATTGTCAGGGTCAGCTAAGTAAAATATAATTTGGCCAGGGGCAAGGGCCAGTGTAAAAGATTTACGGTATGAGATTGAGTTCTGTGAGGGTAAAGTGGTGTGGGAATGTTTATGGCATTAGAAAAGCATAAAAGAAAAGTAGTTACAGATTTCAATGCATTTCATTACAGTCAGTTCTTTCACGAGTTTCACGGTACTGACAATAAAAAGATTTTTCTTTTAAATATCAGACTGGATTTTGAGCTATAGCGAGTTTAGTTAATGAAATAAACCACCATCAAAATCAAAGCTTCTTTTTAAAGGATTAAATCTTGCTACAACATAGGTTATTAAAGCTTTCACTTTCGCAGCAGTTCATTTCAGGATGAGAATCAATTTTATTTTTAAATCCTTAGATAGAATTCAATAAAATATCAAATACATTATTAAAGCCTTAGTGGTAGCACAAATATAATGCTAAATAGTGACGGTTTGGATAAGATATTGCTATCCAATAATGAAGATAGATTCAGCTTATTTGGTCTATATTCCAAAAATAGTGCCGATCCGTTAACTCATCCCTGAGATACAGTAGTTTTTTGCTTTCAGCCGAAACCGCAGGTTTAATTTACCTGGCTCCCGTAATTTCTCAGTTGCAAGCGTGAAGGCATGATGATTCACAACGATATGTTGCAGACTGAAAGACACCAAACCTCTTCAAATTCGTTTCTTCACTCAAAAACGTTTGCGCCATTAGAGATTCAGATGCAGATCAGGATCCGGTGGAAGACCGGTGGTTTGCGTTGCGCGTTTGCGGAGTGGCGTGTCAATCAAACATTCCTGGTCCGAGTTTGCTTGAACCAACAATTGACGAAATGGTTTTCCAAAGGGACATGCGAAAATGATTATTATGGAAAGCTTGTCGAGAAATGTCGGTATCTACTTAAGGTCCGATATCTTTCATAAACTGGAACTATTGACATTTCGCAATTCGCAGAAATGCACCTTTGTGAAGAAATTTAACACTATTACGAACTAAAAGTGATTGCTCTGGATTTGAATGTGATTAGAGGGATTGAATTAGGTAGGACTTAATTAACTTGCTCTTATATACCAAAAATGTTGGCCAGTTAACTCATTTCTTCCTTCTTACAGCCGTTAAATGGACGGTTTATGGTTTATACAATAGTGAGAATCGATTCTCCTTAATTGATTTCCTGTAAATACTGAATCGGTGGAGATGGAGATCCGTTCAATTCCTTCTTAGGTCTAGCGGTTACACTTATTTAAATAAACAATTTGAGAGACGGAATTAGGATGGAAATGGCGGTGGTGGTTGCGATTGCGACAAGTGCGATGATCATGATCGTATGGTAGTGACACGTTAAAATAACTACGATGACACTTAACATTTGGTCGTCTCATCCTTTGACGAAAGAGGCTGCATTTCGCGACAACAGTAATTTGGAACAAGGAACAATTTCACCATATTAAGTATTTCGAGTTTTAATCGTCATTTTGAAGTTCAAAACCTTTATCTAAATGAGGCGAAATTATATTTTGCAATTAGAAACTCCTGCGGTTTTATTGTCCCTAAACATGGACACGACAATTTCCAAATCAATCTTGGCACTCATCCGGGTCACCACTCCATAAAGGTGCTTAGCTTCCTATAAAAATATCTGCGACATCCACCACCACCACAGTCAGAGCTTGACTTGACAGCCAGACAGGCTGTCCATTTACTTTACTTTATTAGTGGTATTTTCCCCTGTTCTTGCCTTGCTGCATTACATCTCACATTTGCATGTCTCACTTTCACTAGCCGAGCTCGCCTAACCCGAGCCGTTTGAAACCGGATACTTTTTAGTTTTTTAACTCGGTAGCGGCGGTATGGTAGATAGCATTTCACCTTTCATTATTATTCCACTTGTACCATCTTGAAATTCCCCGATGGGCCCTTCCATCACGAGAAAACAAGGAACGGAAAAGTGAGCTCCCATAAAATTTCTACTTTACTCAACTTCTCCGGGTTTCCCACTTTTCCAAAAAAAAAGTGGAGCATCTACATATAAACTGTGTAAATGTAACTTTTATAAATTAGGTACATAATATTTGCAAAAAACTTTCACTTTGCTAATAAAGTGAAAGTAGTACGTGCATACAATGCCACTATAAGATACCATGCAGCACAGGTAACCATTTTTAACAGTTAGTTTTTAGCATGCGCTGAAAAATTTTAAATGTTAAATAAGAAAGTTGAGAAACGAGCGGAATATTTTTATTAAGAACAAGCAGGCGTAGAACAAATGCGGTACGATGAACCACATGAACCGAAAAATTTAGGGAGTTTTTATCTTTTTATTATTTATTCTGTCGTTTCCGGCACTTTATTAACTCAACTAAACTTGTACCACACCGTGATCATGATCATCATGATAATCTCCCTTTTTCTCTGAATAATTTAATTTATTATTCGTTGATTCATTCCAGATAATTATTTATGTACTTTCTAATTGGAGCGGAGCGGAACACAATCTGTTCCAAGTTGTGAAATCTTCCTTGTTCCTCGTTCTTTGAACACTGGTGCGGTGACAGTTCCTTGTTTTTAGTTTAATCACATTGGCTAATCTGATTATAAATAATTGCTCTTGGAAAAGGATTGTGTAACTGTTTGGGAAACAAATTTTTTTTGTTCCAGCTTTCCCCGAACAATTATCTGGCTATTATGTATGTATTGCATTGGGAAATACTCGTTCTCGGAATGTGTTGAGTTTGAATTGAAATTCATTTATTCATTGGAACTTTGCTTTTGTTCAGCTTTTTGATTTTTATTGCTTCCATCTCACTCATATTAGTTGGTTTGGATGATCCACCGTGGATCACACGAGTCACTTCGTACGAATTTAATTCAATTTTATATTTTCATTATTCAACCAAATTCAACTGAAACTGGCAATTCTCACGATTTTGACTCGATCAGGCGAACGCGGAAAATTAATAAACAAAATAACACACAAAGTAAATTTATTGGCCAAAATTCAAAATCAACCAACAAAATAAAATCGTGATGAAATTTTGTGACTTTCTCCGAAGTCATGATAAATGAAAAAGCATCAAAGTAAAGGGAATGGACATAATTGAGTAGAGAGACAGAATTGTCTTCTCGAAACTCAAAAGTTGAAGCTGGAGTAGGAAGAGGAGGTGAAAAATATGAAAAGGAGAAAGTGAAGCGTAAACCGTGAAAGTTAAGTGAAAGTCAACTTTTACCTTTTAGCAGGAAGGAGGAAAACGTTATTATCGCTTTGTCCTTCTCCATCTGCATTTGCATACCTATGTAATCTTCATCTTTCCACAAGGCAGTTTACTCATGCATGCCGCTGATGACTATGATGACTGCAACTGATGTGATGAATGTGATGACTAGACTAGACCAGAGACTAGATTAAAGAGGTGATAGTAGTGTGCTATAGTCCCTTATTTTAGCCTTTAAAAGTCATTCATCCAAGAAGACGGCGGTGGTGATAATAATCCCTGCCTCGTTTTATTACCTCCAGCACCACCTCCCATCCCCGCTTCACTTCGTCTTCTTCAAGAAATATTGACTAAGATCGCTCACTTTTCCTCATCATCTGCCTGAACTAGGTTCATTTTCATAAACTTTCACTCACTGAGTTTATTCTTTATCATCATTATCATCAACGTCCTTAAATATCATTATGAACATCATTCGCATCAGTTAGTATCATATTTAATCATTTCTTCTCCGGTTTCCTCGTTAGTCACCGTTACAGAAAGAAAGGTGATAGTAGCTGGTGATATCTTTATGACATTAATGATCATGATGATGATGATGATGATGATGAGTGACTGACGCGGAAAATGATGTGGATGTGGATTTATCTAGGTGATAATAGTAGGCATTAGCTATTTACTTTAGAAGGAAAAGTTGGATGTAGCACAAAGAAAACTAAAAAATTCTGCTTGAAATGGAATAAAATGAAAGGATTGTAGACTTAGAGCTCTATGATAATAAATAAGGTATATCTATGTATGTGTTTTGTTGATAAAGTTGAGAGTTGTATGAGAGAACTGAACTGAACTTCATTTCCTGTTGGTTGTTGTATGTAAAGCAAGCAAACGGAAAATAAAATGATGGAGCGATGATAAGTAAAAGCGCTGGAGCAGCATTTTGGTTTTTCTCACTCCATTTTCTATGCCATCTCGTTTTCCTGAAACTTTTCTCATGAATCAGCTTCGAGTAACTTGTAACTAAACTAACGTGACTTTACGTACTTTTTTGGGTATGGTCCATGCTCCAACTTCCAAAACGGTTTCATTTTTTGTTTAGTTAAGCTAAATAAAACTAAACCAGCCCCAGTGTAAGTAAATACACAGAGACGTGTATCAATTTATATGCTAGTACATAGCCGGTGAAAGTTGAAACGAATTTTTTTCGTGGGTGTGCAAATAAAATATTTTCTGCTTCGTGGATCATGTTTATAATCATGTTCATGTTTATAAGAAAACTTTTTCTTTTCCAGATCAAAGCCTCCATCTTAAAGATCTCAGTGAAGATGAGGATGAGGAAGGGGAAAATGAAAGCGATGTGGAGAATGGGGATAAACAAGAGGACTGGAGACGCGTCAGCAAGCGCCCCAGTCTAACCACCATAATAACCGAAAACTTCCCCAATCACCACCAATCGCGACCTACGACAAGTCGGAATAATAACAATTGGAATAATCATGAACACAATGAAAAATTCTTGGAGCCCGGAAAAATTCCGGCGTCTTCAGCAGACTCCAATAATAAACCTATTGATCCGATCTCAGCCTCGGCCACCACCACGACCCTCGCTTCAGGATCTGGAAAGGCTCTGGATTTGGAGGCTACCGCCGCTGGCGGTGGTAGCAGCAGAAAATCTCCTTTTGAATCCTATGCTTTGGTCTACTCTTCCCCTGCATCATTATCCCAGGGAGGGGGTGGAGGTGGCGGTGTCTCACTCAAATCAATAAACTCCAACAACCCCAACACTGTCAATGTCAACAGCCAACATTTCCTCAAAAGCTCAGCGTCCTCGTCTTCAGCCACTTTCCAATACCAAAACCAAGAGGAGTCGAAAAACGGCGATGGGGTTTTAGTGGGTGTTCGAGCATCTTCACCCAGTAAAACCTCATCTCACCACTACCATCACCATCATGAACACGACCACGACAAAAAAGTTGGAGACCACGACCACGACCGCCTCCAGCAGCATCATCATCAACAACTCCATGAGCAGCTTCTCCAGTACAAAACTCCAGTGGACTTTGCCACGGAGAATGAGCTGCTCACCTTCCCCACGGATGACTACGCGGATCAAGTGATTGTCGATGATGAGGTGGTCGAGATGGAGGTGGAAGCTCTCAAAACTTCTGCTGCGAGCTACTTCAACGAGAAAAGCGAAACGACAGCTCATCATCATCATCATCGACAACAAGAGTCGAACGTCGTGCCAACCGCAAACTTTCCCGGATTCCTCCTCACAACAAACTCGAACAACGATGAGGATGATGTTAGAGTAGATGTTAATAATGTTAATAATAATGAGGCTCAGGAGAAGAATAAGGCACTTTCTCCCACTAGTCCAATCGTAGTCGCGGTGTCAGTGTCGAGTGGGAATGGGAAATCGGAGAGAATTGAAAATTTGGAGGAGGATGAAGAAGAGCAGATGCAGGGTGATGATCCAATAAAAAATGGGTCAAGTTTCTCTCAAGCTGGTTCAGCCGCTGCCACAACTGCTTCAACTTTTAGCAATAATAATTATAATAACAATAACCAGGGAAAACAAAGAAGCGCACTTCAGATTCGCAGGGATCTGAGCAGACTCGTCGCTAGTCAGAATGGGCGCTTGAATGGAGTGAATGGCGCAAGTAGCGTGATCGGAGCTGATGAGGAGCCAATGCCTAACAGTAAGTTAATCATAGTTAGTTAAATAAGGTTTCATCCACAGAGCAATTATAATGTGATATCTTGTTCGATCATAGAATGCGATCGCTTGTTCATGTCGAGTGACTCCAATCCGAATGGGACATTCGAGTCGCCCACGATGATTTCTGAAGAGGGCCACTTGTACCAGTGCATCTTCATGTTTGTCGCGAAGCCCATGGAAAGAGTTGAAGTTGTTTTTACACAGTTCACTGTGAGAGGCACTCCGCCCGAGTAAGTTATTTATTCCAAGCTACGCTCTCTTTTCTTTTGTTTATTTTACTTTCACTCTCCTCAAAGAGAGAAAATTTTTTATCCGGGAAAGTTTGTTACAATGCAATCAATTATTTAACCTGCCTGTGTAAAGGTGAGACGTGCATATTTAATAACGCATTTAACTTCCAAAATAGATGTGTCCACGAGTGGGTCGACATCTGGACGGAAGTTGAGGGCACTGATCCCACGGACCTTGTGACAACCCCCTTTAGTGGCCGCTACTGTGGCAAGATCCCTCCTCGGAAACGGATCAGTCTGTACGGCGGCATTGCGATTGGATTCTACTCCGACAAGAACTCAACGGACGAGACCATCTTCAGAGGAACTTTCTCCTTTATTAATGACAGTAAGAAAATGATTTTTTCATGATGCCACAAATAAATTGACTTGGTGAATTATAAATGATTTACTTGACTCATCTTTTATCTAGGTCGATACCAAATTGGCACACCTGTGCCACGAACACTTTGCAGCTACACTATTATGGGCGCGTCGAAGCGAAACGGCGACCTGATCTCGCCCACATATCCTGGAGTCTATCCAAAGAACCTTTCCTGCTCCTACAAGTTCATTGGAATAGAGGGCCAGAGGATCCGCCTCGAGTTTAGGGACTTTGATGTGTTCTACGGTGGCGCTCAGTAAGTTCATTTCGTAGAACTAAACACTTTACTTTTAATCACACTTCTTAAGTAAATAGAAATGAATAAATATGCAAATGAAGTGCGAACACGTACGTAGCTAGAAGATGAAAAGAAAATATGCATGAAGTTTAATTTTCGCCACCAGCAGCTTCAAGATGGAGATTGTCGTATTCAGTGAAATTTTCTAAGACAAGACACGTTTTTTATTTATTATCAACTTTCTACATGCTATCACACCCGTCAATATCTAAATCGAAGAAAAAATTGAACTTTTTTAAAAAGGTCAAGTTTTTTTTGCAAGAAAGAAAAATCTCCAGCCCGTCACTCTATTTTTAGGAATGAAAATGAAATTTTCCACTTGTCGTATTGAAATAGGTACGTCACTTTGTATTTTAAGAGAAGAAGCTGTGCCGCTGCTGTGAGTGATGATGAGATGAGATGGAGCTTTAGGAAGTTTGAGATTGAGATTTTGTGCTTTGAGACTTTTCAATATTTGCATTCAAATTCCAGAATAAAATGCATATTCAAAGCCCAGTATGTAGTAAACGTCAAAGAGAAATAAAAAACAGTTTGATTGAGAAAGTGCTGCTGTCTTGCTTTGTAAGATTAGAGAAAAGAAAATTCTCTTTTTCTTTGTCAATTCTATAATAATTGGAAACGTTTATTTAGCAAGTTCTTAGTGAACTTAGGTTAGTGCATTTGACATCTTTAGGGCTTACTTTTACTAAGATGATGATGATCATAATCATGTTGGAAAACCCCAGAGAATTGAAAAAGAAGGTTTTTCTAGTCGCAAATTGTGGCTGCATGAGTGAGATGAGATGGGTTAGTATTAGGCATTATAAATATTGCAACTTGTTTTTTTTCCAAAGAAGAAAAAGATCTTTTCAGTGTTCTGTTCATCATGGGCAACTTGGGATTGGAAAGTGAATGATGATGATGATAATAATCACAAAAAGCTTAGGCATGGCATGGGTGGAGTGGTGGAGTTTTGAAAGTCAGACATTTATGTAATACAACTTTTATTATGTGTACCGACCCGACTACTTGAGAAAGGTAAACAAGTTGAGAAAGTTTGGGATGGGGAGGAAAAGAAAGGTTTGGAGAAGATGGAAGATGAAGATTTCTCTCGGTGAACACTGAACACGCCATAATTTCGCTGGTTTTCGTCTCGAGTGTTCTCTTTCACTGCTCACTGATATTTATTTGATTTTGAAAAAACGCAGCTGTCCTTTTGACGAAGTGAAAGTGTACGACGGGATGGATCCAACCGCCTCGCTAATTGGAACCTACTGTGGCCAACAACGAAACCTGGTCGTGTTCTCCAGCACACATCTCATGCTCGTCACTTTCACCACCCTGGATAGAAGCACGGAAGCTCAGAATCGCGGCTTCAAAGGAGTCTGGGAGTTCTCCGAGAGCTTTGTCAAACTTGGTAAACATTTTTATCAATCTTTTAGTCAAAGTCTCAAAACTTCGCTTCACTTTGCTTTTTTCCTCTGCATTTTTCTTTTTCAAGGAAGCCAGTCAGTGCATTACCGACGACTTTATTTTCTCACATGAAACAATTTTTTTTGCTTGAAAAATTGTGAGTTCGCTTGCCACTTGCTTTTGCTTTATTAGGCCGAGGCGAACTTGATGAAAAAGATGAGATCAGAGAAGAAGCTTTTTCTCCTTACAGAGGCATTTTTATTGACTTGTCTGGTAGCTGTGGCTGTTGTGGCTTCATGTGCTGTGGCCATGGCATGCACGGGTGGAGGTGGATGTGGCTGTGGAGGTAGAGGAAAAAGCCACTTTCCTTTGTTCATTATTATCGAATGGAATGCAAAAGATGATCATGTCGTGACAATAAAAAGGAAAGGATCATTCGGATAAGGTTGCGCAACGAGTTACTTAGGATCACTCACGAAATGAAACAGAGCTAATTCGTGCTCTGTTTAATACTACGATATCATCATTTATTGTTACTGGGAACTGGGGATTAAGTAAAGAAGCTTTTTCGATTTATATTGGCTTCGCTTTTTCAGTCTTTGAGTGTTTTCTTCTTCTCCTGATCGTGTGCTTGTGCACGTGTTGCAAGGAGGTTTCCTTTTTATATTGAAAAAGGGATTTTTTCATCGCATGTTGCATTGCATCATATTATATCATTGGCTGAATAAAATGAAATGAACGTAAGGGGATTTAACGGATGGATGGACACATTTTTAAATGATAGATTTTTATTTTTAACCCGAAACTGAAAATCTTTTCAACTGCTTATTAAATAAATTAAGCTGTAACTGTATTCATGAGGTTTCTTCATTCTTCAGCGTTTTGGTGGCTCTTCTAAGTAATAATGGTTATGTCGTGTATTAATTAATTAAATTAATTAGAAAGGAAATGCTAAAGTAAGGAAAATTAAGGTCAATTTAAAAAGGTAGCAGAGGAAAAGATTCCTAGAATAATTAATTTATGTTTAAAGTGAAGTCGCTTTTGTTTTTAAAAAGCCTTTTAATTTTGTTTTTCTGAAGGAGGAAATTAAATTGATCATTTTCTTTCTTAAATCTCATTTACTGCAACTTTTGATGGAAATTGAAAACTAATGTAAACTGCACTTTATTAAATGCTTCACTTTCATTGGCAGTGACTCCTATGAGGAAAACCAATTTTGTTCCAAAAATAGCAATTTTAATCGCATTGTAATAATATTAATTTAAATCCTAAATTAAGAGAGTACTAGAGTCTTATTCAAATAATCTCATAAAATTATTTTTATCCAATTATTTAAAATTCTTCTCGAAAGTGCTTGTTCTCATTAAAATTGTGTTTACATTAGTTTTAATGTCTAAATTACTATTTATCCTGTCAGCAAAAATAAATCATCTCTTTAAGCTGTTCCCATTTCCAACCATTTTCTCTAGTTCAGTTAAAGTTGGTTAAGTCTAGCTTCTGGCTGGCTCCAGTCTCTCTTTTCTTGTCTTCCTTTTCACTTTACATAATACTTTTTACTAACGCACATCTTCGATGGAAAATGTCAGGTAAGAAAGGATCAGGTCTGAAAAGAGTGGATTGTGCCGGAAGGAAACATAAAACTCCTTAAATACACTCCTACACAGTCGCTTTCTTTGTTGTGTTGATGTTGGCACAATTTCTAAAAGAGGTTGCGTTCTATGCAGTTAGTTGTAGTCACTTTCGATTTTCTGCCTAGGAAAGGAAGTATTTTGTTGTGGAATAGTGGCACTTCTCTAGAAAATCTCTAGAAAATCAAGAAAGACATTCAGGTACTCAGGAAAGGGAAAACACTTTGAAAATGCTTCGAGAAGAATCCGCCGAATGTACTTATCGGCTTCAGTCTTGCTTTCAAGATGAAATAAAGATGATGTGGGTTGATAGGACACGATTCTCCTCAGAGAAATAAATGAAAAAAAGTTATATAAAAATACCGTAATTTCTTCAAATAACGCACACCCCTCAAATGAAAAAAAGAGAAGATTTTTTAAAGTCGTACTTAATTATAAAGTGTGATTGAAACTGTTTTTAAAAATCTAATTTAAAGCCCCTCTCCAAACTTTCACTGTCCCGTTTTAATTATCGCCCGGGCTATCTTTAGAAGATTTACGGTATTATGTAAGAAAAAAATTGTCCTGCCTGAGAGGCGATGAAATTCATATTCTCTTTCTTTTGAACACCATCAACATCTTTTGAATTCCTCTTTATGATGATGATCGTCAGTTTGCTGTAAATAAATATCTAACATTGAATTGATTATGGGGATTATTGCCCGCAGACTAAAAAATAAAAATAAAAACTGAAGAGCAAAACTGAAGATTCTTCTTATAAATAAACTCGAGTTTGTTGAAGATGTTGAATTGAAGGTGGAAGTGGAAGAACGAGATAATGAGAAAAAAGAGCTGCGAGCAAGCTGAAGAGCTGCTGCTTCTTTCTTTTTTATAAAATGAAAAAAAGATTTTTTTTTGTTTGAGAAAAAACAAAAATTTCCTTGTTTTTATTCATTGGCAATTTAAACGTTCTTTTATCATCTTGTATACACATGACTTGAGAGAGAGACTTTCTTTTGATGAGAGAAAGTTTATTGAAAACCCGTTTTCTAAATTAAATTTCAATAAAGAGGAGAAAAACAAAAGATGACAAGAAAAGAGGACTTTAGTTTTTGCTACCTGTTTCCGTTTACATATTGAATTGAAAAGTGATAGAAAATATCTGACTGATAATTTTTTTGGTGGTGGAGTTGGAGCACCATCTTTAAAACAATTTTACCAAGTGGAAGTTTTACTTTTGAAAAGGCTTTCACTCACCCACTCGCTTTCATTTCATTTTTGGTTTCTTCTCAGAATCATTTTCAACTTCATTTTCCTTTCACTCCAAATAAAATCATCATGATGATCATGGGTGGAAGAAAGTTATAGAAATTTAGTTTTCCCATTCCATCTTGAATGCCCATGCCCACCTGCCTCTGATATGATGTGAATGTGACTAGAAAAACATTTTCATTCTGTTATGATGTCAGATATTTTTTTGTGCTGCAAAACGAAAAGTTGACTTGACAAGACAAGTTTTGTCAAAATATCCAACCAGGCGGACTTCCCAACTCATCATTTTCCATGTCTCAATTCAATATTTTTATTTGCTCCACTGCTACTCCAAAATACAGATGGGACAGTGAGAATTTGTAAAGAATGGGAAGAAAAAGTTGTTTTTATGCATTTTGTTCTTTTCTTTCTTTTTTTCTAAAAAATATCACCTATTTACCAGTTTTTCTCTTTGGAGAGAGTCAAATTGGATGATATGATGTTGTTCATGTTGATGATGCTGAAAGAATAAAAAAGGACCCTTTTTTATTTGGCTTATCGATTTTTTCCCTTCTTTTGTTGTTGTTGTCACTTTATTTCTTCACTTTGAGTAATCTTCTCGCTCCTCCTTAAAGCAGACAAAAACTCCTCTTCACTTTCACTCCTTCGTTTTATTTTTTTCCTTCACCGCCTACATGAAATTCCTTGTTGGATGGTCGTTACTTACAAAATGCTCCAGTGACTTTTTCTTGGTGGAGCAGCTGAAAGAAAAATGTTGCAAAAATCTCTTTTCCTTTTTCGCGTCTTTTGATGGTGGTTGGTGAAGTTATCTGAAATTACCGACCGAATTACATCGTTCGTGACCCTTCAAAGAAACAGAATGAATGGCGAAATGCTATCGCACTCCACTCAATGTACTCATTGACTCATTCAATTTTGATGGCCTTTTCTTGTTCAGCTGTCCAGAAAAAAAATTGGCTTTGATTAACCTTTTCGCTTTCGCAGGTCAATGCATGCTTGTTAGTGGTTAGTCTCTTTGGTATAGCTCTGATTACGCTAATTATAATTATTTAAGTGAAAATAATTTATCAGCAGTGAGAGTAAAAGTGTGTTCACATTTAATTGGTCCTTAATTGTTATAGACTTTATTGAGAAGAACATGGGAACCCACATTCGGGGCACAGAGTGCGATCAAAGGATTCTGAGCAAGGGCCAGTCGGCAGGTGTCGTTTACTCTCCTAATTACCCCTTTCCCTACGTGCCGAAAATTGTGTGCCGCTACTTCATCTATGGACTGCAGGACCCCCAGCATCTGGAGAGAGTGAGACTCTCCTTTGAAAAGTTCGACGTGATCACTAACATTAACAGCGAGGAGGACACGACAAATCAGTCCGAGCCTAAAAAGTAAATTGACCAAATTAAAGAAAAAAGAGTTTTAGTGCTAAAGTGCACTTTCAGAACTTTCTTAAAGACCATGTCCTGAGTGAAAGTTAAAACGTTTCATTTCCGCTTTGTTTTGTGTAGGTGTGGCGATGGATTTCTCAAAGTGTACTTGAAGGGCCAGGAAGTGATTCAGGCTTATGACAAGGCGGACTACGAGTTCTGTGGGAAGGACGTTCCTCACGACGTCGTTTCAGACGGACCAAGACTGGTGCTGGTGTTTAGCAGTGGAGAGGCGGTCGGCTCGGGGTTCAAAGCACGCTATCAGTTTGAAACAGGCAAGTTTGCAGGCAAAAATGTGAAAATGTAAATTGTTTAGTTTTTTTCAAGATTTTAATTTTATTTTTGAAAATAAATAGAATACCGTGTACCTGGCACCGCGGCTCCAGACGGCTCCTGCCACTTCACCTACTACGGCACGGCTCGGCCCAAGGGCGAGTTCAATTCGCCCCGCTTCCCTTCCAATTATCCTTCCATGACCAACTGCACCTACATCTTTTTCCAGCAGCCCAACGAACAAGTGCGGATCGTTTTCGACAATTTTAAGATGAAATCGGACAAGTTCAATTATACGGATCGTGGTGCTTACGGGTAGGTTAAGGATTTATTATTAATTTTTACATTTTATAAAAATGCTCATTTATTATTATGAAATGAAATGTTTTCAGTGATTTATGCGAAGAAGACTGGGTAGAAATTTGGAATGTCATTGTTGACGAAGACGACCGTCTCATCGGTCGCTACTGTGGCTCAACAGCTCCTGGACCAATTGAATCTCTCGAGAAGGCGTCCGCCCTCAAACTCATTCTTCACACGGATGATGAAGGCGTTTCGAGCGGATTCAAAGCTAGATACATTTTCTTCAATGCGAAAACCATATTTGGAGGTAAATTGCTAACTATTCAATTATTAATTGATTTTATGTACACGATTTACATTTCAATATTTTTCTTCAGAATGTGGACAAAACATTACTCAAGCACAAAGCGGCGTCCTCACTTCCCCCAAGTGGCCACAAAAGTACGATGGGCCACAGAAAGGCGAAGGGAGTGCGACGTGCAATTGGTTCCTATCAGTTCGTCCTGGAAGCAGGGTCATGCTCCACTTTCAGAATTTCGCCATCGAGGGAGAGCCGAATGGTTAAAATAAAAAATTAATTGTAATCTCATGTCATGTTCATATCATTTACCAACAATGACAATTTTTCTCTCTTCAAATTGCAGGACGTGGCTGTCCAGCTGCAGCAGTGAGAATTTGGGTAGATCCTGATGGCGTCCCTGTCGAGCTCTGTGGGGAGTCTTTAGTCTTAGAAAATAGTCAATACGTGTCCACCAGAAACCTCATGCGTGTCACGTAAGATGATATTTATGAAAATAAACTTGTCTCGTATCAGATCTGACTGAGCAGTCATATATTTGGAAGTCTTGATAAATAAAGTCACTTTCGTTGTCACTGCCCGTGACGTGATTATATCATGAGCACGAACGAAACGAAGATCGATGAGAGACGGGAAGCGAAGTTGTCAACTTTTGTTAGAAAAAAAAAATTGTTATTTATTTTTAGATTTATCACGGCAGACAAGGCAGTCGGAGCGCCAGGGTTTCGCGCAGTGTGGACGGAAGTCCAAGAGGTGCCAAGAATTTCGAGTGGAGCCCCTTGTCACCACTCGTACTTTCGTTGTGTGAAATCTCTGTTTTGCATCCCGGCAGAACTCAGATGTGATGGTGTGGACAACTGTGGCACGACCGAGGGCGAAAGTGACATGTCGGATGAGGAGCTGTGTGAGTTTTTCGCAGAATTTTCCTTTCACTTCCTGTTCGCTCGCAATTCTGGCCTGGCACTTATTTTTACTCGCTGTAAAGAAATATTTTGCACCACCACCACCTCAGTCAGCACTTATTTTGATAAATAAATGTACTCTGCACTTTGCACCGTTAGAACCGTTAAAACCACTTAACTTGCATAAGTTAAGCATGACTGGCACATCCACGTAAATATCTGCAGTAGGAAATTGCACCATTTAGCATATGATATTCAGCACTTTTTACTGTAAATCGACCATGTTAAGATAGCACAGCACAGCTTCAAGATTTCGCCAGACTCGAAAAAAATTAAAATAAAATAAAATCTTTGACCTTTTCCATTAATTAACGCATTCCACAATTTGGCTTTCTCTTGACTTTACTATGCCCTTAATTAAACCATCTTCACGTTTTATTACCTTTTTTGTTCATTTTCTCTCTTTTATTAAACGCAAATTTTTTTTTTAAAGATGATGAAAATAATGGACAACGTATTAATTAAAGGTATTAATTAAAATTAAATTAAACAAAAAAACGCTGAAGAAGATGCTGAAGGCTTTTATAAATTAAATTAAATAATGATTGATACTAGCAGCTCAGCTCAGCTCAAAAAATTCTATGTCTGTGTACTTAATTAAAATGTTTAAAACTGTCTGTACGTCACACTATTTGCATAAATTAAATACGGCATAAATAATTTAATTAGCAAAAGCAAAAGATATGGCTGCATTTAATTAATTATTTGTGAACTTGTGTGAGCAAGCATAATACCTAATTAGCTAGATAATTATTAAAGCTACTTAATTAATTAAACATCAGCAAACAGCAACTTGCAAGTTATTAAGCCGATAGAAAGATTAAATTAAATGCACATCTTAAGACATTTCTAGCAAAACACTGCATCTTCAATTAAATATTAAATGAGCATAATTAAATCTATGTGACACGCATTAGGTAAATACTACACACATTAAATAGAATTGGCGCGTGGTCAAACAATTCACATATTAAATATGGCCTTTTGTATGACGCTAACATAAAACAATATTATTTAATTGTAATTATCTAATTGGTCGTAGCAATTTTTTGACAGTTAAAAGAGAAAGTTTGTGTTTTTGACTATTTTTTCTATTTACAGGTAACGGTGCGTTTCCATTTTTCTCATCTACTTCTTGTCCTTGTTGTAGCTGTCTTTTGCTCATCTTCATCTCGTTCATTCGCTCATTCTTTCTAAAAATACATTTTCTTAATTATCTCTCTTCTCATATTTGATTGATGATTTGATGAATGACTAAAAATAATTGATTGATTCGTCATTTTTTTATCTACCCCCTTTTACAAATCTTTTTTGTCAATTCAAGTCAGCACTATGTAATATACCCTCTACCATAATTAATTACCAATTCAACCCTTACTTACTTAAATATCTTCAATTAATTATACAAATTGTTAATTATCATTAGCGTTAAATTATTATGATCCGCAGTTTCATTCTTCTAAATATTCTGAACCCTTCTGCCAATTATTAATTAAAATTCGATTTGTTCCATGCACATTTCTACGGTTGTAGAAAAATATCTTGTGTATGTATGTAGTTAGTTAATTATGTAAACTATTTAGTAGAAAAATTATTGAGAATGAAGATGTTAATTAATTTGTTGCAGTATTTAAGCATCATTTTGATTTTAGCTTGGTTAATTTTTATTCTTTAATTAGTAATTGATCAGTTTCATTTTATTTTCATTTTGTAATGTAATGCAAATGCGATGTAATTTATAATTAATAAAACCTTTAAGTTGTAAGTTTAAAATTTGAAGATAGCATGCAAAAAGTTTCGTTAAAGTTTTCAAAAACCGTTAAATGTAGTTTGTTCAGGTTATTTTGGAATGTTCGTAATGAAATGAAAGTGCATGCGTAAATAAAAGTTAGTTTTGTTAGGTAATGTACGTAATTTAGTAAATTATAAAATTATCTATTTAATTATTTACCACTGATTTTTTACCGGAAAAGAAGTATCAAACTTCATTTAATTTTCATATTCCACACAATATTTAATGCGTGCTACATAATACAGTTTATCATTAAATATCATTATCATACGATATTTAATTTCACAGGTTTCACATAATGAAACACAGTAACTTTTCAAACATGAACTGAGTCTTAATAATTAAATTGGTATTTAGTTATTGTTTCTGTTTGGTCTTATTGAGTATTTATTTAGGTATTTTAATTAGAAGACAAAAAAATTCTCAGTCATTTTTAGATCAGATCGTTAATTAATTATATAGTATAAACTATTATCACAGTTAATTTTTTCACACTTTTCACAAAGTGGCAACTTTTAATTCACCCGGGGGTATATTTACTTACGTAATTGAATTAATTACGTTCACGTTCACGTTTTTAATTACACCGTTATCTTAGAATAAATTATGTGTATGGAAAGTCATTAATCATTAAAGTTAGCGTACGTAATCAATCAAATCAAATCAGGTAAAAAGTTAATTCTACTAAAATGGTACAATAATTGACAAGTGATTCCGTTTTTATTTTAATTTAATCTCAATCAATGACACCACCACCGTCACGTACGTATGTACCTTTCGAATGTTCGAATGTTCCATCCCTCCAACAAAATCTCTCACACGATGAAATCCACAACAATTGAAAATGAAATCTGTCCACCCTAACTACTGTACTACTACTACACAATTAATGCTTTGATGGATTTCAATTTCTTCGATAGATTACGGTGGTAAGAAAATCCTTACTCAGTAATTAGCCTTCATTATAAATAAATCAATTAAATTCACAATTAAATAAGCAAATAGTTTGCATCATTAAATACAAGAGAATTTCAATTTAACTATTTTAGTGCACGTCAGAGTAAAAAGCAAACTTTGAAGAAGACGAAACAGAAAAGTAGCGAATTTTTTAAACAGTTAATTATTACATACAATCAAAGTAATTTTTTTAGTAATCTATATGAATCCACTATGATTTTTTAATGTTGGCACAAAACTCTTAGTTGAGATAAAATTAGCTGCAGCATAGAGCAGAGAATTTTGGAACAATTTTTTAGTCTCGGTAAATATAAAAAATGTGACTATTTCTAAAAGAAATTAGAATATTTCAGTAGTTTCTCAGCAGAACACTAATTGTCTTTAATTACAAGTAAAATTAAATACAGCACTTATTTTTAAAGTATTTTTAAACAAGTCTATGCATCATTTGTATTTTCTGGTGTCTTGTGACAAATCTAAATTTATAGCACATTTAAAGTTACGAATCTTATCTTTTTTTCTAAATTAAATTGAAAGATTTCACGACAAAACGTTTGCCGCATCACTAAATAAAATATACTATATAATGCTATATAGATATTTAATTAAATTTAAATATTAAATATGTTTTGATTGAATGGAGTCTGATTTTACAAACACATCAAAATAATTAATTATATTTATACAAAATTAATGTATTTAACTTAGTATTTTTTATCCAATTTAAGGTCAACTTTGATAGTGTGATCGGCACAATTTAGTCAATTTATCAATTATCAAAGATAATTTAATTAGGTAATCAATAATAATAACATAAAATACGCATACAAATATAAAAATAATATGAACATCGGTATTGCTGGAATACATGCGTTCATACCGACTGGAGAATAGTTCAAATAATTTTTTAGATGTTGTACCATTATTTCGTAGACGAAAAAGTTATTTCACACAGGTAATTAAAGGGTCTGTACCTTTTTATTTTTTGAATTACCTAATTGTAATTAATTGAATGCGGTGTACTGAATTAAACCTTTTGCATGGTTAATTAATTAATTCCTTTTGCCACAATTAATTAATGTATGTAAGCCTCTAACTAACATAAATTGTAGATATGATAAATATTTAGATGTGACTTAAATTAGTTTTTGGAAATCAGTAATTTGTCGCTTTACGTAATGGTAATACTATTTAAATTTAACGAATGATTAAGTAATCATTCATGATTATCTGTTGTATTTCCTCAACTCCATCAGATTTATGAGATTTTTTTGAGATTTAAATACTTAACTTTATTAGGAGGATGAATTTTTTTTAAAACCTTTTGTTTTGAGTTTGGGTTTTTTGTCCTAATGAATGATGAATGACAAAGTTGTGTAAAAGATGATGATATGAATATGCAATCATATCCAACTATATAAACAGGTGGTCTCGAGTTTGGTGACATGAACACGCTAATCGCCATTGTAGTAGGAATCGCCATTTCCCTTTTCTTCATCGTCCTCCTCTGCGCATGGGGACAAAGAAGGAAGCGTCGCAGGCGCAGACGCCTTCAGTAAGGATTAAAAAAAATTATTTAGAAAAAAAGTTTCAATTTCCACTTTTTATTCAATCGCAATATTTTTTAAAGGTTACGACGCCCACCCATTCACGTTTGTGACAACGCCGGTAAGACAACACACCTAATACAGTAAAAGAAAACTTAACGATTACATAATAAGTATGTAGAAACAAAAAAATATTGTTTTACAGGGGCGCGGTTCGCGGCTATGGATAGTGTTTGACTATAGGATTCAGTGAGCAATTTTAAATATTTTCATATTCATATTTATTCCAATTTATTAGCTTAAATGGAATTTAAGCTTATGCTTTCGTAAGGATGTTGTTCCGTCTGGTAGTATGGCCGCCCGGCCGTATCTCCGTCCACACTTTTTGTGTCAGGGGTTTGACCCACTTAGTGTCAACCGATTTCAATGGGGTTTTTTTGCAATCGGTAGCCAAGGGTCTCGGGCATTGCTTATGTAAAGGGATAAGCCATAGCTACTCATTAACCGTCACTTTTTAACGGTCAAAATCAAAACATGGCTCCATCTCATAGAGGATTTGATGGATCGCCACGATTTTCAGTATCTAGACCAAATCGATGACGGAGAATTTAATCCCACCCTCCATTTAAGCTA
>VYYJ01000464.1:0-58718 GCA_021029165.1 Cyphoderus albinus
TTGCTGTAACCAGTCAAATCACAGGTTCGTTTGGCAAGGACTTTCTCAGTGAATACATTTTGGTTTTATGCATAAATATTTTTTCTCTGCAACATTAATCAGTTTCTCACTGCGTCTGTACTGCATTCGATAAGGCATTACTCGATCAAGTCGCTTGTCAAAACAGATTGGTTTTGCATACATACATTGCGTTGACTCATCTTCTCAACCCAGACATTTTAATATTGAAAAACTGTTGCAGGAATTAGGCATGTTATCGCCTTCCACCAATCCTAAAATGTACGCGTGCGTTCTCATAAGTCTCTAGCATTAAACTTGATGTCTCACACAATAAAACGCCAATAAAAGATAGTAGCAATAGAAATTTTAGCTTTGCGTCTAACAAATTGTCGAAATTTTCAGATTCAAAATGCAAATATGTACGCTAACTTACTCATTTTGTGACCTAAGTGAACTAATAGTATGAAAGTATTCCAATTAGGAATCCACTTTATAAAAATCATTTTTTGCTATAAATGCCTAGTTTATGTGCACTTGTCTTCTTCATAGGAGTTGCTCCGTTAAAAATTCATTAAATATAAGACTTGTCTATATATATTAATATTAATTAAATTAAACGGATTAGTTATAATAATTGAACGGGCATAATTTACGTAAATTTCGACTTCTAATCTAATGCGTAAATCTAAATTCTGCTAAACAGCATCAGCATGAGATTGAGAAAAAGGAAAAACCAAAAAGTGCTTGTCCACACATTTGGTTCCCCTTGCTAGTCGGTTAGGCGAAATCTAAATCTAGAACAATTTGATATAAGTTTAACTAACTCTCGGTGTACGAATGTGTGCAACAGAAATGTTTGCAATGGCAATGAGAGAACGGTCCCATATGGTCCTCAACATCTCCCCTGCAGCCGTTACCTCTCCTCTCTACAAACTCTTCTTCATCTTGCAGACTTTGCTCTCCTTGGCATTCTGCCATTCACAACAACATAAAAGGAACAAAACCGGTAAATATATCCATGCAAACACATGGAACAAAGCACACAATGTGTTTCCTCCTGTCTACGCTCCTGGCGTTGCGCTGTATAAAACGGAAGAACTACACGAAAGTGATTTCTTATTGCATTGCAACAGAGCAAATATGTAACAATTCAAGATAAGGGCAGCAGCAGCTACCAACAGGAAAAACAAAAACTTCTGTCCGACCGACGTCCTCACCGAGGGAGTAAAAAGAATCATAAGAAAAGGCGTTTCACTATTCTTTCACATCAACTCTAGAATCGCTGTTATACATAAATAAAACTGTTCGAGGAATGCAACAAAATTTGGTGTGTCGAAAGCCATGGCTTGTGCCATTCACTGATGCCATCAAAAGCACTCCTGTTTCCAATAAACCCTCTCAGTCACACTCGCCAACAGCAGTAAAAAGGAGTGTCACACATGGATCCCCACATTCAATCCGAGAAAGGAGAAAAAATGGCAAGAAAGAATCGACAGTGAACCGGCAGCATGAAGGAGAGAAGAGTGTTCACTGTTCAGTGTAAAGGTTACTCAAAAATAACGGAGACAGAAGGACGACTTTCAGAAAGCAAGAGAAAATATTGGATTTTTCTCCTTTACTTTATAATTCGGTTGGAATGCTTAAAACAATGCAAGTAGATTCTTATAATAGTTTGTCACATGCAACTTGTAACGGCCGTCGCTATTTCTGTCAGCACAAAAATTGACAGGGAAAATGTTGCAGCGGTAATGGTGATGCATACAGCAAGAGAAACCGGCAGGAGGAAGAAGGAAGCCTTACGCTAACTTTCCGATTATTAGACAAAATTATGCATCTACGCTCACTTTAGTCAGAAAAAAATAGACCCAAATGCAAAAGACTTTTTTGTCTATATCCTACAACTAACGTTTACGAAAAGGAAGGAAAGTACAAGGATTACCTAAAAATCTGTGACTTTTGTCATGAGTCATGACCGACCCTTACTTTCGTTTGGTAACACACTTGGTCCTCCATCCATCACCATCGTCTTGTGCTTTTCTCCTCCAAGTTGTAATCTTCGCACTACACGATAATCTTGGCCCGTGCTTTTCATATCATTTTGCCCTTCAACTCTTACTACTAACCGTACTCCTTTCCCAAAAAGTTGCAATTTGTTTATCTGAGAACCTTTACGTTGCAAGAGGATTGTAATTTCATAGGAAAGTACATATGTAGGTAATCATATCTTGGGTGGGAGAGGAAATGTATTCAATTTTGTATTGCATCAAGTAAAGAAAGTCCCCTTGAATGATGTCGTATCATGAGTCATGGCACAAGTCAGACTGATGTAATATCATCCTCCAAGTTGTAATCTTCGCACTACACGATAATCTTGGCCCGTGCTTTTCATATCATTTTGCCCTTCAACTCTTACTACTAACCGTACTCCTTTCCCATACTATAAAGCGTTGCAATTTGTTTATCTGAGAACCTTTACGTCGCAAGAAGCTTGTAATTTCATAGGAAAGTACATAGGTAATCATATCTTAGGTGGGAGAGGAAATGTATTCAATTTTGTGTTGCATCAAGTAAAGAAAGTCCCCTTGAATGATGTCGTATCATGAGTCATGGCACAAGTCAGACTGATGTAATATCAAGAAAAATTTATGTGCATTGCAGCTGGTCAGATTTTCTTCAAAGATGAGCACAGAGCAGATGCAATTTTCTCGGTGTCATTACATAAGCAGCATATGGCTTGCCGTTTATCATTTTATAAAAAATGTAACAGCGAAAACTAAAATACGCGTGCGTATTTATATTTATTTTATAATTAATCATACAAGGTTGAGTATCAACAACCAGAGTTGGGAGAAAAACGCGGACTCACGTCTTTATACATAGTTCATTTAAAAAGAAAATTGTCCTGCATTCCGCTCGTGGATTTCCATTAGGTAAGGGTAAGACTTCTCGATTCTCTAGTTAATTTAGTAAACACCTTCATATAATGTGGTTTCTGAAGTAATTACTTGTAAAAAAAGAAACAACTGAGAATAAGTTGGAGCAGATGAGTAGTACGGACACATGGTTGTCTTTTAGGCGGAAAGGAATAAAACTTGACGTGGTGTAAAAATACAAGACAAATTGAAACCTGATGTAGCGAGAAAACAGCACATTCCGTTTTCCTGTCTCTGACTTTGCCTCTTAATACCTACGTGTGCTTCCGCTGCCCCATTATTATTGATAACCCGTTCAAATGCATTTTTCATACATCCATCTTGCTTCTATTACACTCATCATCGTGTTGGTGCAGCTGTTTGGAACACATCACACCTGAACCAGATACTTCTAAAGAAATTGCATTTATTATACTGTATAACTCAACCTGTACAATATTAAAGTATATATGTATCAAGCTTAATTTCTATAGTTTAATATAGACGCTACAACGGTTCTTTCTAAATTGCGACTAACATGCGGTATGTATTAAGTTGCATTCAAAAGTGTGACAGCTCACCAGGAGGATAAAAAACTCCTGCTTGACTATTCTGAGAAGAAAAGCTGTAAAAACGGAAGTCAACCAGCAACGTGATCGTTATGAAAATGGACTCGTTCGTACCTTACCAATTAAACTGTTCCAAACTAGAAAAGCTGCTTATTTTATACTATAATGCTTTACAAACAAGTAAATTTTAACACTGATGACTGACTAATTCATCAAACCGATTTCGAGGAATGTCAGTGAATTTCAAATAATGATGCCATTGTGATAGAAATCACAATTTACATGATGAATAAGAAGCGACGATGACAGCTTACGAAAACCAGAAAATTAAGTTTGGCGAATGCTCTTCTGGGTAAGGTTAGATGAAAACTGACGATGAGTGAGGGAACAAAATGCATACTTTCATTCGATAAGGATCTATAAACCTGAAGAAAGCAATCAAAAAGCAAAAGACCATACAAAACGTGTGCAGTGCACACCTGCTTACAAAGTGACAGCAGTAAAAGCGAATGGCCGATGTGGATTTTTCATGCGGTTAACTAAACTCATAATTCTTTATGACAGTAAACTTCGAGTGTCTGCTGAATGCAATACAGCGTTTATACCACGTAAAACAGTAATTAATAATTTAAAACAAACACAAATTGAATTGCACACTTTAGTGAGAAAGAAATATCTTACCTGAAGGAATAATAGAAAATGAGTGATGAACTTCAAGGTTTAGTGGATGCGAGCGTCTAAATTGCGGGAGTCAAAATTGACACTTTCCAATTTCATGAATCAATCCAGCTATTTTCAGCAACGAACGAATATTTTAATTTCTTACGAGAAATTATTATAAACTGACTTTATTATCTTTTGGGCTGACAATGTACAAGACAACGGTTGTTAAAAGTACAATATTTTTTTTTACAAAACACCGACAGTTTTTAGTGGAGCAGGTGTCGCGTTTTCCCCGAAAGAATGTTCAGAGTTTAAACGTTTAAGAGACGTAAGAGACTAAAAGAAAGATCTTTTCCAGACAGGATGCAAAGTTTTAAGGTTGACAAGAGAGGAAAATCCAAAATGTGCAGATGCAAGATGCAAAATAAGTTTTCCCGGAGTTGTACGGATCGCTTGTTTGTAATGAAAGAGATAATACAAAATACCAGACGCTGATTTTTCTTCCAATTGGAAAGCAACGCAAAGACAAACTGGAACAAAGCAGCTGCACTCCTGCTTTATGAAACCGAAGTTCTTGTAAGTTATCTGCGGCAGCTGAACTGATTGCTGAAGAGAGTGAGAGTGTGCGACACCGACGCGGCTTCCAATGCAACTGACACAAACCGGGGCAAGTTTTCCCTTTTTCGTCCTCGGAAATTGAAACACGACACAAAGCACTGCCTTGCCTTGCCAGCTACATATCTTTAGAACAGCTTCTCAATCCATACGCAATTCTTAAGTTCTCAAACCAAGCATGGGACACACATATTGTGTATAGCTTCTCCCTTTGGAACAAATTTTTCAACGCAATAAGTATAGTGATAGTCTCCAATCATGTTCCAAAATATCTTAAAGCGGAAATTTCACTAAACCTACGCGTAGGACTTTCTCCCTTTTGTCATAAAGTGTTCTGACGATTGAACAATAGTTATTGCACCTGCAAAAATTATCATCCTTCAAAAAAATCTTTTTTTAGACTAAAATGTGAATTCAAAAACTAACTGATTTTCTGTGTACAACTTTTATCTATTGCTGGCTTTCAACTAAATGTGCCGATGTTATTAAAATAAAACTGAAAAAAGGACAATAAAGTGAGAATTTTTTTGTGAAAGTATGTAGCTCAGCTTGTCATCGGTTCAATTAGCATATTTTGTGATGCGATGCTGGTAAGCATTTCTTTGTTTCCTTCATGAATCTCCAAGCAAAACAAACGACAAAGTCTTGTGCATCCTGTTCATAAGTACAGACTTCTGCCACCATTACCGAACTGTAATCATCATTGCAGTCCATTCCTTTATATTGTAGCGGATAAGGGTCTCGGTTAATGCTGGTTTCTTTAAGGTATGGAAGAAGGAACAAACGAGGCCATCGTAATAGCACCATCCTTGCTCTCTGCGCTTTTCTTAAAAATGGTTCTCTTGTCTGTCTAAAACAATGTAAAAAGAAAACAGCAGCCCATAAGATGATGCATTTATCCCTTATGCCCCTACTACATTTATGAATAGTGAGAGAATGCTCTTTATAAGACAGCAGCGGGTCTATTGGAGTAAGTACACAAGTGAATGAGGAGTGACGCTGTTAGCTGTTGATGGTAACCAGCATTCCAGGTCTTGTCATAACTATAACCTCTATGTACGTTTTCTCATCCCATATTTGCTCCCTTTCTTTTCAACTCATCTCACTTATCGTTAGGCGGAGAAGAAAGGAAGGGAAAAATTACCTAGTCCAATGAGTACGACAGCTCTTGTTTTCGCTTTCTTTTTGATGATCACGGCAGCTAAAACTCTGTAGGTTTAGGACGGCTACAGCACCAGTGTAAGCAAACTGTGAAGCAAGGTGAAAGAAGAACGCTTACGATAGATTACGACAACGAGCAAGTTGGATAGCTTGTCCTGACAGTTTTCTCTGTTCATAATAGCTCTCAACCTGGTTCTTCTCCGGGTTTTTCACCCAGATCACCACTACCACCACCATCACCGCTTGAACAATCTTTTGCTTCTGGTTTCATTTCCTTCGTTCTTCCGTCTTCATTTCTTTTCCCTTTCTCCTCTTCTTTCCCTTTTCTTTTTTACAACGTGTGGCCGTGGGAATTCTGAACAAATGGGTAATTTCGGGAGCACCGCGTGTGATACTGCCACCATCCATGAATGCATCACGTAAAGGAGAGAAAAGAAAGAGAGTCATTTTGCTTGCTTTCACTTAATTTTTTTTTTCTGTTCCCAGTACCAAGACGGATGTGTAAAAGAAGAAAGAGAATCATCCATGCAGAAGGATTTAGAGAGAGAAGAAGATGGAATGGTTGAGTTTTCTGGGATTCTTAATCCTTTGTGAGAATCACAAGAAGATTCCTTTTTCCATCTTCCATCTTTTTTTGTCCGTTTCTTCTGATAATATGCATTTGGATTGTGGGTCTTTCTCTTCCATGTACGGTTTTGATGGAAAATATCTGGAAGCCGTGTCGCTTTTCTTTTTCTTTCTCATTTCTTTCGTTTACTAGTGTTTATTACGTGGAGGCATGGGGCACAGCAACCCTGATCATGATCCTACTCCCAACCAACACAGATACTAAATTAGATGCTGAGATGGAGACAATACCCGGAGGGTAATATGAATGAATGAATTGAACACGTTTGAGTTCCAACTGAAGACATAATACATTTCTCTGTTGTTGTTCGTCGTAAGTATCAGCATCAGCAACCACTCGTTTCAATGAAAACAATATCATTTCCCATTAAAAGCACTTGGCCTACATGACGTTCGACAAGCTCATACTTTTTGGTCTGTGCAACGACCATGAAACCAAAACTGTCCTCATACGGTGTTTTGAATACCGTGAGACTTTTCTTCTTGAGAGATGTTCTTGAAATGGTATTTTGTTGAATGGTGGGAACATGAGGAGGAGAATGAGAGCAAGCTGCAGATGATGTTGATGTCGACTCACCACCAACAACAGATCTTTGATGACATTGTACATCAGGTTCCATCACGTTGGTTGAAGTCTTCCTGGAAGAGGTCCTAGAATGTTGATGAACATCATCACGGAGGCTTAGTTTTGCTAGACCAGTTCGACAGAGGCTAAGTGGATCCATGTCACCGACGTAAATTGTTTTGCTTTTTGTAGCGTCAGTCGTTATGCTTTTTGTAGCGTCAGTCGTTATGCTTTTTGAAGAGCTACTTCGTTTCGTCTTGTTATTATTACTTTTTGCGGTGAGAATACTTTTATCACCGCAACCAATTCGTTTTTTAGTGGTTCCCTCGTTTTGTCTTAAGTAGCTTTTGAGCCTAATGAAAGTCGAGGAAATTGTTTCTTCTTTCGTCCTATTGTCATCTTCCTTATTTCCGCCCATCCCCACTTTTTGGTCGGCGGATTCATCTTCTTGTTGCGAAATGTTGTCACCAAGGATGGGAAACTTAATAAGCTTTCTTCTCACAAACTGCTCATCAACGTCTCGAAGAGCGATATTCCAATGTTTGTCAAAAGCCTCCACGAATCCAGTTAGAAATCCTCTGAACCCTTTGTCCGACCTTGTCCAAATTTTTATTCGAGTTTTTTCGGCCATTACTTGCTTTAGAACGTACAGCGGGCCATCAGCAGTTTCCATCAAAGTTATTGTATTTGGATGCTCCTTCCTAGGTCTGTACACAGGAAGCTGATGTGGCAAAAAACGGCGTCCTGGAATGGGAAAAACTGAGGCAGAGGTTGAAGCCTGGGCTGCGTCTTCATCCTTTTTCTGATTCTCTGTTTGTCGACACCTCAGGTCGCCCTCTGTTTTCTTTTGAATGGTCGGAACACATTTTTTAGGTGTCTTGCTTGGAGAATGAACAGCTTTTGCATACTGCTGAAGATTAAGGTAACGGTTTGCAGCACTGGCATCTGGATCTGGAAGTACTTCTGCCAATGTGTCGTACTTCAGAGCTAGTTGCGGGTTGAAATTAGGTGAGCTTAAATCTACTAGAGATTTTGCTTTAGAATTTAGCTCCTCGCTACCATCTGACGATGAATCTGATGACCACAACTTGACTTCACTTATCGATGAAGATGAACTGGAAGATAACGTCGGACTTGAGGCGTCCTGACCTTGAATCTGGGAACCACTAGGTACAGCATCGTCACCACTCTTCATTGTACAGACTCCAATCTATACAAAATTCAACTGAATTTTTCTCAGGGATGATCATTGGCAATCTAAGAAACACACATGAAATAATTTATGATATAATGACAATCAAATGTAAATGTTCAAACTTGAACTTAAGCCGAATTCTAACCCTGTAATCACACTGGATTCCAGTGACTGGAATGCTATTTGTGAAATAATACTTCGAAAGATCTTTTAAAAATCTTTACCTACCTGTTCAGTGCCGGACCGGTCGGTGGTGCTTTGAATTACAAACAATATAAAAATATAATAGTAGTAATATTCAATAACTATGAAAGTAAACTGTTAATATTAATAATCCATAACAAAACTCACAGGTGCAGGCAGGTGAACACAACTTCATGAAACTTAAATTGAAAACTGAGGCGAGAAAGAAAGCGAAACGGAAAATAGAAATGCATTGACATTTTTGTTTACCAACAAACAATGTGCTTGCTTGCTTGTGCATGAGAGAAAAACTAGACGATCACAGTGCCGCTCAAATGTTTGACTGTATGAGGCTACTCTGAGATTTTTGTAGCCTCTTCTCTTCTGCAATAATATCTGCTTGCATGACTTTGCTAATCAGCCAAGCTTTTTTTTGCAACTTGCAACTTACAACTTGTAAGTTACAAGTGTTGCGTGCGACTTTGACGCGATAGTGCCTAATTTGTCTAAAAAACGGGTTAGTTATTTAATGCGGGTATGTCAAATAAATTAAAGTTCTTGGCTTGTCCGTCATCATCGAATGAACCCTGGTTTTAATTGTATTGATTTACAATTACAAATATGTTCTCTTATCGATGTAAATGTGAGATTGTTCACTTAAATGTTAATATTTGTATGATTTAGTAATAAAATAGAAAATTATACATCTACTACACATTATCTAACTAATTGATAGAGACACACTGTCTAACTGGACTGGAAACAATAATCAGTCATTCATATATAATTATTTAATGTTATAAAATGGATAGGGGAATTGTAATCCACGATGATAATGTCCCGTTGATTGATATAACGTTTTTAGAAAAGTAGACGGAAAAATAACGACATAAACGTTTACTTGCGTTTTCTTTAACAATATGTAGTATAGTAGTATTTTAAACTGAATGCTCCGTTGGTTCATTTTAGTTTTTAAATCTGAGGTTAACTTTAAAAAATTAAAGTTTTCAAGGGTATTTTAAAATTAAATACAAAACTTCTTAAATGGAAAATTAGGCTTTTTAATTTCAACCTTTTTTAAAACTTTATTTCCCCTCCCAGCCACTTGTTGATGGCTAATTGCTTCTTGTTATACTTTGTAACAATTCTTGTCAGAAAATGCCCTTGAAATTTTGTGTATGTATCTTCAGTCTTCAGCCTAGCCGTCAAAGTCATTTTATCATTTGACCCCCTACGGATTCTAGAACTAACTTTTCATTTGACGAAAGAATTGCTAGCCCTGTTTCTTATGTCTTCTTTAACCTTACACAAGTCTTCAACTTTCTCAAATCAAAAGTACAATTTTTTGTGCAATTTCTTTTTGCATTGCATAGCAAATTACAAGCATGCAAATGACTACTGTTTAATAACCGTGACCGTCCCAACAAAACACATCTTCATCCATCACTCAAGAAGAGTGAATCTTTCAATTACATAGATAATGCAGGTGCTTACTTGACGCGTACGCGTAACTTCTGATGCAAGACTACATGACACAAGGCACATGTCACGATAATAGAATCGATACTTGATTGTGTTGTGACCATAATAAAAATGGCATCTTTTTCAGCGGTAGCCTAAGTGGTATCAAAACAAAATCACGATCTTGTCCTTATTAAAGTTACGTAGTTTTAAACTAATTATAGACCTTCCACACTTTTGCAGGTATACACCAAGTCCAACCCCAACCGTTTAAAAGTTACTGCGCCATGGCATGATCTTCAACAGCATCTTAATGTCGTTCTCTCCTTCACTTCATTTTCATTCAAAGGCAGTATTTAATTTAGCGTTTTTATACCCTATAATCATTTTCGACAGAATTACATCAAAAAGCGATGCAATTTTCTTTAACTTAACTGTTTTCAAACCTGTTCAGTTCGAATCTTACAATTTGCACCTTCGACTAAGCAAGCCATATAGCCAGTAAGATTAAAACTATCTTCTTCGCCCTACGTCATTTGGTGTTTTTCTATGCTGCCGTCATTTGCAAAAAATATGATTTACTTTCAATCTTATTTTATTTTAAACTTTAAAATTACAAATATAATTTACCATACGCACAAATTACACACACTACATTAACTTTAGATTATCGTCATCCTCATCATCATAAACATAAATTAATAGAAAAATTAATGCAATCTTGTTATGCATACATTACAAGTTGGCATTAATAGTCTGTCTCTATGTTCCTTTTGTTTTATTTTCAGTTTTCACACACTAACTTGAATGTTACTGTACAATTATGATGAAGAGTGGAATATTAAAAAGTTTCAAATATGGGAGGCAATTCCCCAAAACTAACTAGCGACGTTTTCGAAAAAATGCTTGAGACATAGAAGCGACGGCGACGACTTTGTTCCACCTCCTCTCTGTTTAAGTCTTTTATTCTATCAACAACGAGTTTTTTAATCATCCCAATAAATTAGTAATTCATTATTATCCCTCTTGCCATGTGCGGATGCATGCTTGCAATGATTGAGGAATTAGTTATTTATAATGCAATACTATACTAAGCAGTGTCTGGGGTCGAAATTTAATGCAAATGTTAATGCTGCAATACACATGTTGATAAGCATACATATGTATTATGTATGATGAAGTTAAACAGTAAAATGTCAAAGATGTGACACAACGTCTTTCTGCTAAGATTTGAACTGTTCTGGGTCGACTCATCATGTCGATGTCATGTCAAGTGTTTGCCATCCAACTGATCTGCACAATACTTTTAAGTTTTAACTGTAACGCTGCTGAGTGCCGTCTATTTACTTTGATGTTCGGTTGAAAGAAAGCCTATTACAACGACCACTGTTAACCTGCAGTACTGAAAAGCACGAACGATGTGTATTTAAATGATAACTGGGCTTACATTGCAATTTCCAATTACACCATTTCAATTCTTATGATGATCATACTCTCATTAAAAGTGAAGATGACTTTCTTTAAAACAGAGCATGAAGCACAGGTTTGAGTGACAGGAATGCATTATAAATTGTTACTAAAATAAATTCATTATCCAAACTATAATACAGCTCTTTTCTTGACATACAGCTCTTCTATGACAGCGACCACAGTGTTAGAGTTCATAAAATGACATAGAGAACTCTTAAAAAGTGCTTTTGATTTGTTGACGGACTCGAGGGCATACCCCCTTTGGAGAGAGATGACACTTAAATGCAGGGCTCCGGTCCACAACCCTTGTTAAAAGGTTTTAAGAAGAGCTCTCTGACTCTCGTTCATTAGTTTTCCTTCTAAATGGTTTCATTATTTCATTAGGGTTAGCCCATCGAATCGTAAAAGGTAATGAAAAGAAGTGAGAAAGAAGAGCGTCAACTACACCATTAAAATCAAAATGTGTAATTCACTAAAGCGTGAACAAAGACCGTAATTGTTACATGGTGTTATTATAAATTCATTATGCACTAGTTGCCTGTGATCCAGTATCAGTTTTGTCTAACCAGGGAGTAGACTTGTATAAGTTGTCTCTTAAAAAATTGACAAATAACTACAATCACAATCTCATAAAATGTTCTCTAAAACAGTCCTCTCCGCCATCTTTCTCGTTAAATTAATATCTGGAGTTCAAAGCATCGGAGGTTATCCAGACTCTCTACAAAATCTGGAGTATGGTGCACCCCAAAATAGTGGAAGTGGTTACGGGAATGTAATTAAAAGCTAAAAAAAAGGAACGTCATGCAATAATCTTGCTGCGGTTTGAAACTTTGATTTTTTATTTCTTTTCAAATTAGGAACCTGCTAACTATGATTTTGAGTACGAGGTTTATGGAGGAGGTAACTACTTTGGACACAAGGAGTCGAGACGAGACCAGAAGACAAATGGAAAGTACCATGTGCTGCTTCCGGACGGGTTAGACATATTTAGACAATTTTAAATTAGCGCATTTTTGTTCTCTTTTTTGTATGACATTTCCAAACTAATACTTTTATCAAAAGACGCCTGCAAGTTGTGACATACGTCGCTGATGAAACTGGGTATCATCCAACTATAACATACGACGAAACCAATGCAGGTGGTTACGGAGAAGGTCCTGGGGTAACTGGCGGTTATGGCTCCCCTGCGAACAAAGACAGTCAAGGGGGACATACTGGGCCTTCTTCAGGTGGCTACGAAGGAAGTTCGGGGGTAAGCGGCGGCTATGGTTCTCCCGTGAATAAAGACAATAATAGAGGACACGCAGGGCCTTCATCGGGGCCCAATTATAACCGATTCAGTAGCCGAATCAAGCGTCAGTTTCACAAGGATGTTCCATTGGAAGAAAATTATACCCCGGTCCCTGATATTGTACAAGTTTACAGACCACAAAATAGCCCAAATCAAGTATTTCGTAATCGTAATATAAGAAGAATATCTGCGCCAACAAAGAAGAGTTATCTGATTGTTTATCCTGACTAGTTCCTAACACAAGCATTCTGTCTATATTATATATTAGGTTATAAGTAGGATGAAAAGTAAAATAGCAATATCGTACTCAAATTAATTTTACAGAACACTCTTAGAAAACCAATAAAAGTGCTGAGCTCTCGTTCTTATTTTCGCAAAAAAATATAATTAACTGCAGCTATTTTCAATTTCCTTTTCCATTATTACATAAATCTTGAACTTTAACTTTCCTTAGCATTATTCATCAATCAAATCTTACTCAAACCTGCATTCGTGTCACTCGGTCAGATAAAATTGCACGCTACATGGTGAGGCTGCCAAATGTCTTAAAGCGCATTTCTAAAACTGTGATGAAGCTTTTCAAGGTCATTTTCAATAAAATTAGCAACTTCTCATATACATAAGTATAATATTATATCATATAATTGTTTAACTATTACTTTGAATCCTGGGGACATCATTTTTAATTTGAAAATGCATTTGTCTGTAATTTCTTTCTAGTGTCTTTTAACACAAGAAGTAGTAGTAATTTTGAGAAAAGACAAAAAAGTCACATCTTATCTTCACATTGTTGTCTCTGCAACTCTATGCGTCAATGCCAAACCGTTTAAATGCTATACTTTGACCAGTTTAACAATCTTTTTTAACATTTTTATTGTTTTATCATCCGGTAGCTTCATCAGCATCCTCGGTTATATTTAAATTTATTTTCACTGGTTTAACAATAATTCGGTTTTATTATTATGTTATGAAGTGGTAAAAGACAAATATGGCTCCCATACTGCAAAAAAGTACTAGAGAGTAAACATTTTGTGGTCTCACATTGCCCCCTCAAGAAAAAAAGTTTCCTTTATCAATCCTCAGATTTATAATTTTATATTTTACTGGTACACGGGGGCATTAAAAAAAGAAGCTAGGAATTTACTGAATGATAGAAATAAAAGTACGTATGTACGTGATGTGTCATGAGATAAAAATTATTTGTATAACTAGTAGCAATCGTCTACGCTTGACTTTCTAAAACTGCATTTATAATTACCTACTTATTTACGTAATATTACGCCCTACTCTAAACAAAATTAAATTAAAAATCTGTTCTTTGTATGCACAAAGAGAATGAAAAAGTTTTTCTTCGGAAAATAATTTACAATACAATGTCTAAATAGAAGCAGAGACTGATGGAGAGTAAGGGTGTAGTTTATAAGGTTGTTAATAATTTGATAATTTCAGAAATTGAGTCAGAAGGAAATGAAAGTGCAACGCGCGAGATGAACTCGACGCCACTGTAATACAAAGCTGTATTACGTATAACAATAAACAATCTATTGTTTTCTTCTTGTATCATGCACAAATTTCGAATTCGAATGCTTATCAAAACACTAGAAGCAGTGGTGCCTACATTGCATCGTAGAACTTCCTTATGCAACAAGCATTTCGTTGTGTCTGTAATTCTTCTCTGGCGTCTTCTCTGGCTTAATTATGTCGTAATGTACTTCTATTCAGTGCAATAACTAACCGTAACGAAATGATCAATGAGGAAGCAAGAAACATCTTAAAAGCGCATTTCTATTGCATTTAAGGATGAAAATAAAATATGCAAATTGTGGACTTTCAGCCTTAAACATGCTTCATGATGTCATACGGCTGATTATTGGCGAAACGCAGAGAAGCAATAATCAAGAATAATGCTGGGTGCACATGCGACAGCATGATGGACTGTCCATAGAAAATTTGAAAAAGTTACATGAAATGCAATATAAGAATTAATACCCCGCTGTGATTTAAGAGTTTGTTACACATTACTTTCCCACAATATTTGCAAACCTTATTATAAACCCGTGATCTTCAAATAAAAGTAGGAATTCATATTACGTCTGCAATAAATGATTCTATTAAATAAATTATTTATTAGCCGTAAAATGATGCATTTGATAAATTGCCGTGATATAACTTCTCGCACGAATTTGGTAATTTACTGAGATTTTTTCTAAAACATTTACAGTTAAAATGAATGATACAAAGTTGAAGAGAAACGGCATTGTTTCGATTTGTTTGGAAAACTCGAAAACATTAGGTATATTTAAATATTGTTAATACATATTGTACGTGCAACTTACATATTATATATGTAGGTAATCTACGATTTAAAAAAATTAAATCCGGGAGCCCGTCTCTGTTGGTTTTCTAATAAAAAACCCTATAACTTCTGACTTTATTCAAGCTTTTATGTATCTGTTGTAGAGATTTTTTTTATAATTCAGATTGTACAATCTACAATGTCAACATAGCAAATGTGGTAATCCTTTCCCAAATCCTTGCCCATTAATCCTTGAATTAAAGCAGATCAAACTGTGAAGAGTTTGAGATAACAGCTATTATAAATTCTTGTAAGGCATTCATTAAGTTAATTTTTCCTAAACGTATGAACTCTATTTCTGTAGTGTCCGATAATGTGTCCATGAAACCTTTGACAAAGAACCACAATAAAGCGGAAGATAGGAAGTTCTTAAAAACAGCAAAACGTCGTGTGTCGTCATTTTGAAGAATTTATGTCTGGTTATTTAATTTCTGGTCTTTAGCCACGTGTACGTAACAGCCTAAAAGAAATGGGTTTGTCAATTTGTCAATGTTTATTTGTTCTTCGCTGGTTGTTATTTATTATGCAATTTTGTCTTTTTGCGACTATTTGTCTTTACTAAATCTTGCATTTTTATGATTGATGACAAATAACTTAACAAACTGAAAACTGTCATACACAACGTAAACAAACCAACCGTTTTATTTACTCTTCTCTCATTTCATTACTGGATTATGTCACAAACGACAACAGCAGGGATATTTACTTTAGAGTAAAGCGAGTGGCATCCTATCATCATCTCATTGTTAGCACCATGCATGATTATCAAAATTGCCATCATCATTGTAGTACAATAAAAATGTGTCGTTTGCAAAACATATTTTAAAAGAAAATTGTCGTTTATTGCACGTCATTAATTTGGAGACTCCTCTCCTCGCAACTTCGTAAACTGAAGGTGGAAAATCATTGTCGTTCGTGAAATGAGTTAAAAATCACACATACGATTTTTTTGTTTTGGAGCAATTCAAGTGAGTCTTAAGGACGCAGCATCATCACCACCTTCATCATCATCTCATTACCATCAGTGAAGCGCTGCGTCAAGAGTGTTCTGAGAATTTGTACCCTCGTTTTTGACAACGAACGTCAAACTTTTGATGACGGTTCCGACAAACATCACAAATAAAACTATGGGAGGGACAAGTGGGTGGATGATGACGATCTGATGATATCGTTATTCAAGGATCCTAACGGATGCACCATGGGCACCGTTCTCCCTTCGCTAAATTTATAATATCAACGCAAACTTCCAATGAAATCGCATGGGTAGCACAAACGACTAAATTAAAATGATGATGGTGCAGATGCCAAAAATGTGTCAATTTTTACTTTTATCCTTAAACCCAATAAATAAATTGGTACAGTCATAACCAGTAATAATGGTATTAAGAGAAAAATGAAATGAAGATGAATTCTTCTTTGAGTATTTTTCTTTTAATATAATAATACTAATCCAGCATTTTCCTCCACCATTGTTGCATACTCGTTATTGCTCTATTTATATGAATCGCGTATAATAACTCGACACGACCCACCTCCTTTTGCTTTTCAGTGTTATTAAAGATTTAGGTTTCAGTTTAAAAAAATAATTTTGAAATGGAAGCTAACGAACTGTCACCACTTTTCTTTTTAAAGTAACACCACGCAGGTTATTTTTACAACTTCGACTATTATTAAACCATTAATAAATAAATAAATAAATTCGAGAAAATCCTGTAATAATAGTAATGAAGAATGGAATGACTCAATAACTACGTGTTACAACCATTCTACGCAACCTAACTAGTAACTACCCCAGTTTAAAAGTCGCTTCAAGCATAGCCTCGTTATCTCATCTGCACATTTGCACCAGTGCCAGCGACCGTTAGTACATAATAAAATACAAATTGTGAATGCTAATTCGGTCACCCAAGGAATAAAATTCGATTTTACTTAAATATGCCAAGAAATAGAGTTCTTGAGGCACTAATATGTATTTGTGACAAGGCAAGAAAACGCCAATCGTCTTACTTTTCCCTCGTGCTGAAGTATGCAAAGTTTTAGATGAGATGAATGCTACTGGTATTCCTGCAGTATTGCATTTTATGTGCATCCTTTAAATCATGTAATAGTGATGATAATAATAGTACATAATTTTTAAGTTGAGTCCTTTTCTTTGTCACGCTCAAGCTGGGGAAAATAACACGCAGAGGGTCCTTTTTCACGAAACACTGCAAAGTTGTAACGAAATTTTTGCAGGGCACCATTTTACTATATAAACCTTAAACAACCCTGCAAACTTGGTCATTCTCTACTGATAAGTGTAATCCGCCTGTTCAGTAGACAGAGGAAGAACTGAAATAAAAAGCATAAAAAGCGGTGGAAAGTGGAAAGAAATTTTCGTTAACTTTTTAAAAATTCTTATTTCTGTAGAAGTTATATTTCTGTTACTTTCGGGTGTCAATTTAAATCTCAAAATCATCCCGACTCTTCGGAAACTAAAACTCAGTTATAATGTTACCTAAATCTGTGCAGGTATTTTGAGAATCTCATTTCCTTGTTCATTGTCCAATATCGAAAATCTAATGTATAATTCGGTTTGTAATTTCCTACAAATATTAGAGTTCCATTCTACTTGGATTGATTTACTTGGCCAGCGTTAGTCTTGCAGAGCCGCCATCCAGTTACGGAGCGCCGCCTCCTTCTGGCTATGGAGATACAGGTGGTGGTACTGGTTACGGAGGTGGAAATAGCGGTGGCGGGTATGGTGGCAGTGGCGGACATGGTCATTACCAACAGGTAAATGTTTTGGACAAAATAAAAACCATATAAAAATCAAAGTACGACAGTGTGACGGGAGGTTTATGTCATTCGTGTATTTGATTCCAAGCACGGACTAAAAATTCCCAGTGGTAGTGACAGCACGTTATAGTTGTGTTTATGATGGAGTCCAGAGTTAGTTATTTATACTGTGCTCGAGTCCTGTGCGGAAAAGAGAATTGCTATATTGGTGTTTGGAGTAATTATTGTAAACTTCATAAATTTTGCAGGAAAACTATCCGCCAAGACCATATAAGTTTAACTATGCTGTGAATGACCACTACTCGGGGGCTAATTTTCGCCAACAAGAGGCTAGCGATGGGAATAGAGTGAATGGCCAGTATACTGTTCTATTGCCGGATGGGTAAAATTATCAAGCTTTGAAAATGTGCAATTCAATCTTGAAGAATACATATAAAAAACTGAAATCTGTTATTTTCAGGCGCACACAAATTGTTAAATATAACGCTGACTGGAAGAACGGTTTTAACGCTGAAGTAACTTATCAAGGAGAGGCAAAGTATCCTGAGCCCAACAAAGGGTATGGAGCTCCTTCGCCCAGTGGCTATGGACCTCCTGCACCTAGCTACGGTGGTCCCCCATCTGGACCTTCAACTGCCTACGGAGGCCCTCCATCTGGTGGCTACTCTGGTTAAATGGATTTGCATACTTCTATTATTTCTATGCTCATCTTTAATCTTAATCCTTTTCAAGGAAAGAGACTGGATTTTTTCTTACTTTGAGCTTGTCTGTATCTTCTTTTCGCTAGAATATGGTATGGTATCATTCTAGTACAGAAGTCAATTTGACTTTTCTTTTCCTTCTGAATTCCCTTCTAATTCATGATAATTTATTACACCATCATATAAGGTCACACTGGTCGCCTGTACCTGCAAAAATTACCCTACAAACAATTAAGGAATTAACCAACCTTATATGTAGGTTTATTTGTTTATCTCGAATTCTATTTTTATTACGATTTACAATGTGATAATATTTTTGTAAGGTAGCTTTTGAGTTCTTACACTGAAAATAAACCTGACATTCTTTTTCTAGAATTACTAAAATTATTTCCAAAAATTTTGTAAATGGCAACACCAAAAAATTAAACAATTATAAACATACTACCTGCAAGTTGCTACTTGATGTGTTTCGGATGAGAAAAGTTTAAAAAATTCACTCTCGTTTCGTTTGTCCTGTTGGCTATTGAAAAATAATAAACTGTATCTGTTTCTGATATATGTAATAAACTGTTTTAGTTAACATTTTATCTGCAATGACACTTTACTTAGCTTTCGATTGATTCAGTAGACCTTTTGATGGTCACACTTACCATTTCTGAATAAACTGTTTGAAGCAAAATTCAATGAATTGATTGTGTAGTCGTGTAGTAAAGAGCACAACTCATTTCCTGTTATATTTCATTTTATTTATAAATTACATTGTCTGAGGAATTCTAACTAGCCAGCAATAATTTTACCATAATGTAACTTTCATTTCATTCAAGGCAAATAAATTGCACATGGAAGTATATCATACTGGACAATCTATAACCGTCATATGAAAATATATGAAAATTTTATGTTGATGTTGTGCACTCTAATTTGAAGTTCATTCGTAAACCTAGCCAGGTAAAAATAATTTTGAAAAGTAATTTTATTGGGTTACTGCTATAATTAATATATTATGAAAAGCAAGAAGTACCTGAAACACAAAGAATCACTGTTTGCTTAGAGTTATTTGTGATAACTTGATGATAATAACTGTAAGGGTTTTTAACCCAAAAAGTCAATTTATAGAAAATGTAATGAGTATAATGTAAACTATTGTAAATAGAATAAGCGACGGGAGCTGGGGAGATCTTAGGTCACCTACTTTGTTGTAACAAAGTTGGAATTATCTAATGAATAAAAAGCATGATGCTCTCCAGCCAAGACTGATAAAGGAATATATTTTTGGATATGTTGTCAAACGCAGGTGAGAACAATCATGTTGAAGATACAAACTAACACTTCTGGAAGTACATCATTTTAAAAAACAGTTACATACCAAAACAGGATCAACAATTTAAATTTACCTACCTTACCTTGAGAATACGCTTTAAAAGTGTTGCAAGAACTGATCAAGGCTGGTTTGGATGAAGAAGAGGCCTTCACTGAAGAAGTTCAAACGTTAATTACTAACGTCCAGTTTCTACTATTTCACTATTAGATATTCTACTAGTTATTATTTTGTATCTGTGATGTGTGCATTTATTTGTTTTAAATCATCAGTACATACAAAATAATTTTGAATTAATTATTAGAATAGATGCGATTTGTTGTCAGAATGTTATATAAATTTATCTTTACCTTTTTAGTCGCCTGCTTTGTTACCTGCTATTTCGCAATTTGGGCACAGGGATATGAAAAGGAAGACAAAAATTTAGGAAAGACTCAGCCGTCCAATAGAGCAGAAAATCAGCAGTATTCAGATATCAAGTTTTCATTTCGGTTTGTCCAGTTAATTTCCTGGACATTATTTTTACATAATTCGAGGTATAAACAGCAGCGACAACTCTGTATGTAGTTCATATATAAAATATTTAAATAATTAAGCTTTAGAGTAAAGAAACGATTTTTTTATTAGAAACTTTACTTTACTCTAACTTCAGGTTCGCTTCCAAGAAGAGGTTGATGAGGTATTCTCACTCTACCCATATAGAGACTACGATGGTGCACTTCCAAAGAAATATTTGGAAATAAATATCATTCACATTTCTCTCCTGTCGCATTTATGTTTGTTAGAAAGTTGGAAAGTCCTCTCAAATTGGTAAATCTAAGAATATTTTTATTTAAATTGCCAATTATTGAGTCATTAAGACTGATGTGCGTGTGACAAAAAATTAAGCCTTAGACGATAACTGGTTCTCCTTAATTAGGTTAGGTGGCGGATTCACGCATGGAGTTCATGGAGGCCCTGGAAATCTACCTCAATCCACATATTTTCAACCTATATCCTTCAGTCTGAATAATTTCAAGGAAAGAAATCGATTTGCACACTAGTTACATTCTTTACTGGCCAGCAAAACTCGACCTTTGACGGCAAAAATTATTCACCACTTTCGAGTTGAAACCAAAGTTGACGATAGTATTTTTTTGTCGGACACTGTCCTGTATCCTACGGGGATACAATTTTAATATTGTCTCTCAGATATTGCATAGGAGGCATTTCTCTTCTTATACCATTCCTCTAATCTCTTGAACACGTTAATAAATTCAGTACTTAAATACTCTCTTATAATAATGATTGAAACACTAGTAGAGCTTTTGCCTTTCCATTATTTATAGTTAGTAAATATTATGTAGAAGTCTCATTATACTATATCTAGCATTTCAATTTCAATTTTGCTTGGTTAAATTATATAAGGTTGATAGTTAATTGAATATACAGATCGCATGCGATAGAAAAAGAATATAATTGTTAAGTATAATACAAACTGTGAAGGTTAATTATTAGCTCAGTAAACCAACTTTGATGGTAGTAATTTGATAAAGTTAGATTTCTCCTATTTACGAAATACTTGCGGGTTTGATCACCCTCATTCATCAGAAAGAAGTTATTGAAGCCATGAAAAATGCCAACAATTTGTAAGAAAAATATGTACGCTGTCGATACACATTAACAGTTTAAAAACTACTTTAAGAACCCAAAGTTTCAAATTTTATTTTCTAATTTTCAATTGCTGAACTGTACTGCAGTCTGCCTGCACTTGAAAATGCTAACGGAAAGTTAACATATTTAAATAAAATGTCTACCATTTCTAATTGCCAAAAATGACAACATCAAAATTAGGTTTTTAAATCTAATATTTCTGTACCATTCTAAGATTATTGGAATATTTCTTCCGTATCTAACGTGGAAAACTTAACATTATGAATAAGTATTTAGCGTGAAAAAAAACGAAGAAATGGAATAACTTCAATCATTGAATTGATTTTTATGTATATGTTCATCCACAGAGTATAAAGATAAAGCACAGTATTATAATATTTATTATTACAGTTTATATTGCGATTTCTTAATTACTAATTAATAATAATTAGATATGTACGAAAACTGGAAATTTCAGAACTACAATCCTCAGATGGTTCTACAAATTGACCTTGTTTTATTATTGGCACAATCTCCGTTTCGGATAGATCTATTAACTACGATGCGATGTATTTCACGGCGGCCGAGATGAATATTTATTCTAAATATATATTTATATCAGCCGCCATATAACATTAACTAACTATGATTTCAGACTCGAGAATGAGAAATAAGACGAGAACTTATAAATGTTGAAATTCAAGACAGTTAAGTATAATGGTAGAATAAAACGTCATTAATGTTTTTCTCGGTACTTTCACCGTTTAATTTTGAACAGATATGAAGGATGTGTGCAATAAATGTACGTAATAAGTTAAATTGAAAAATGGTAGAAAGTAGAAAAGTATTAATTTAGTTTTAAATGTCTTTATAGTGCTATGTACATTAATTTTTACTAAAGTACACATTGCATTTTTTATACTATTATCGAATCATGATCGAATGTCCGCTATACATATGTAAAATCATTCCATTATTAGTTCCAGTTTTGTTTATACGTATTATACCTAAAGTAGATGCAAAAGTAATTTTTTATATTTTAATTCCGGCGTGGTGTTTATTGAATTATTACTACTCCATTTGATTTCATCGAGGATAGATTTATACATACAAAGTCACTTTAGTCACTTCCTACCTACAAAGTGTTTTTTCTGCAAACATTGTACGTAATTGGTGGCCACTAAAATAATCGTGACTAGTCAAGTTGACATCTGTCTAGGAAATGATGTGGCAGTTACTTTAGAATAGCTGAAGCATTCGAATTCTTTAGTTTTACTCGTCAGCAACTTATTTAACTTCCCCATTCAGAATCCATGGACAAAAGGGTATTCAGTATTGAATAACACAATGGTCTAAATTAAAAGAAACAAAGAGCAGGATTTATAATTCAATTTTACATATAATAATTGTAAACTGTGTAGCATTCTCCTTCAAGACATCATCGCCTTCCAATGTTCATACAATTTGTACAGAGTAGAGTACTTTGTAGAGTACTTTGTTGTAAACTGACTTTGTTGTAAGAAATTTTCCAGTCAGATCACCTTTCGCATCCTTTTCAAAATTGTAAGTTTTTCTGCTGATATTCAAATGAATGTAATATAATTCAGTCACTCACAACAGCTCACGGCATACGGGCATAATTACTAGCTTGAAGAAGAAAAGAATAAAACACCTTCATTCTTTTTAAAAATCGAAGCCAGGGGCAATATGTTCTTAATAATTTACGGATTAACCTTCATGGCTTTAATATAAATTACATACACTTTTCAAAAATCTCGATGAAAAATGCTGATGAATCGCTCGAAACAATAGGCACTATTATAGTTTCATACCTAGTTATAATATAATGATAACGGCGGCTCTGCTAGTGTGAAAGGAAGACGTGATATAAACCTCGTTAAGTTAAACCATTTCAGCCAAACAAATGCCCTCTCATCATCAGCATAAAAAACAATCCTTGTCCACCGCTGCGGCATGTAGATAAAAGAATAAAGTACAATAAAAATTGATGACTTTCAATGTGACACTAAATACTCATCATCCTCAATTGTGCACTAAATCCATGTTTCAAGTCCCTTTCGCCCTTAGCAGGGATATTTGATGATCTTCAAGTAGGCTCCTGGTGCTGTTATAAGATGTCTATGTCGTCTTTGAAACAATTCAGTCGGTGGATTTTTGTCGAAGAAGGTTATGTTAAATATAATTTTTAGTATAGTTAAAATTAAACGAAATGTTAGTTTAATTGAAAATGGAGTAGTACGAGCATTAACAATAGCTTTCTGTCTGTATTATTAAATGCAGGTGCACACATGTGTGTGATGTGAACAAATGAGCGCCTGAATGGATTTGACCTTCTTTAAAATAAAGATCTAAAATGGATTTACAGAGTAATAAATAATAATCATGGTAATCAGTCAGCCCGACAGTCAGCACTTCCCTATCACCTTTTCAATGATGTGATGTATATTCTAAAAAGAATTCCATTCCATTTGTAAGTAATATTGGGCCTGATGAAGGAAAAAAATCATTGTCTTTCACGGCATATCACACTTCTCTACAATATGTTGACCACTCTCTTTTTTCTTCATGTAAATAGTTCATATACCAAACCAAACCTGAATTACTTTTTCCAATTTTTCATTTAGGTCATTTTGCTCGATAGTGTAAAGTGTAACTCTGTCGACTGGGTAATTTTAAACACGTCATGCGCGCTCGTGGATCATCAAACATTGATACAAATTCCCTCAAAGGTAGTAATGACTCAGAGAAATGAGCGACATGTATGCGACTCCATTACCATTATTATTAGTCAAGCAATAAATGTACATGTGGCCTTCAAAATTATAAGCCAGTATGGTAAAGTTTCCTTTAATTTCTTCGTCTCGTCACTCACCATCTCGTTTAATTTTTAAGGTTGTGTAATATCTAAAATAGAAGCTATCAACAGCGACTGAAAAAAGCGTGGAAGCGAGGATTGCTGAATAGGTAAAGAATTTCAAAGTCAATTGTCGACTAACCGACACTAGCATAATATTTACCTATACATACCGCTGAGCAATAACTATAATAATCACCGAATGGTTTCATTTCAATCTCCATTGTAATTGATTCGATAAATCTGAGGAGGCGAGGATGAGATGAGAAGCAAGTAATTACCGACTACGGATGACACTCCATTTATGTCTTGTCAATAAAAGAATAAAAAGTTCACGTGTCCATTTAGAAATAGCTCAACGGAGATGACGTTTTATCGCTTCTTTGTGGTCCACACTGTGGTCATTACAGAAGAGTTATTTTTATTTTTCATATATTTTATTATATTTTGTTTATTGTGCAATTTTAGGTCCATTTTTCAATCAAAGTAAATATTTCAAACGCTTATGTCAGTTATTACCTATCATCAATATTAACTTGTGCAAAAGAGTCAAGGTGGAGATGTTGACTAAGTTTTATGGTTGAGTGAAGATCGAGCAACAATTAGCAATTGGAAAGAGTGTGAAAAATACCATTTACTATTTGAATGACGGCATAAGAGTGATCAGTAAAACACGGATGAATGGAATGGGATGATTACATAAAAACATAAATTCTAAATCAACCAAGGCATGCGAAGCAAGTCCATTTACTTTAACTGTCAAATGTGACGGATAGATCGACATGTGCGTATCAACTGAATGAGCCTTGTAAGAAGAATAAAAAAGTGCAAAATTCCGCTCTCTCATTCTAACGTAGAAAATGGCCATTGTGCTTTAATTCATTTTTAATATTAGATTTAAATGCCATCGTCTTCGTTTTTGCTACTAATGGGCTGAACAATTGACAGTGATGAGACAGCAGAAATCAATAGATAGTTTATTTGGTCTAATGAAGACGTTTTGAATTTTTTTCTTGATCTTTCAGAATTCAGCATGATCTGAATCAAACACTTTTTATAACTCATCCGTTGGTCTATACAGTTAAAGCATAATAATCTTGAGTAAAATAAATTTATTCACTCGCTTCTTCTTTATAGCTTCGTTTGGTAATTAATTAGTTGACAAAAATGACATTGAAAATCACTTTTAAAGTCGGTGAAGGTGCCGCAGCCAGCAAAGGATCAACTGCCAAAACGTTTTTGTTAAAAGTTAAAATGGTATTTGTAATTAGAAAATGTAACTATCAACAATTTATTCGAGGTCACCTTTTCCACTTGCCGCACTAATTATTTATCTAAATGGTGCTAATTTCAAACTGGCACTTCTCTTTAATTGTGGAAAACCAATTTTGAAACGGTGCACCAGAATTCTGATGAGACTAAAAGACTCTTCTGCACTCTACACTGCGTGGCATCCCTGTCGGCTTTAAATTAGATTGACAAAATCAATTAAATTATTACTATGTATCTTTATAATTAATTAAAAGGTGATAGTAAAAAACCTTTAGACTTGAAAGGTGAAAGACAAAATGCAAGGCACTTTTTACGCATGAGGGTGACTTTTAAATTGAAAGGCAGAACTGACAACTGAAGGGGCAAGAGACAAGAGAAGGGAACTAATTTTTCATGGAAATCAACTGAAAAGGTTTCGCTGCAAAAAATTCTTCATCATAATACTTAATGAGTTATTTTATTTGGTTCATCTTCTTTTTCTGTTCTTACGCTTTACTTTCTCAAGGCCGAGGCCAGTGAAGCGGAGGAAGAAATGTGCGAAGATCCATTTTGGAAATTAAATAATCAAACATATACACTTATTTCTTTCCGTCATAAAATGTCATGAGTCATAACTCATGACGCACTGATCAAGTAGATTTTCACAGTTACCTTGTCTAATGGATACTGCAATGACAATGATCTAGTAAATTGTCCACTATGACATACGTTCTGCTTAAATTCCTAATTGTAATGCATTTTTTCATCTTCATTCAATAGCGTAGACGTCGAAGGAAATTGTGGCAACGGATCTCATGGAATGAAATTGTGGAGATTGTCAAGAGGCATAAAACAAATGATGGAAAACATAAAAACTTTGAACGTAATAAATTGACAAAGTTCGATAGGGCCAATCCTAGGTTTCAAAACAAAATAATACCACTTTAGGAAATTCTAACTATAAATACCAAGACGTAAATAACACTTGCGCAAAAAATGAATTAGGTTCAGCACATTGAACCAAAACCTAGTTTAAATCTCAATTAACTTCAATTATTTTTACATTATATAATAAGGTCTGTAGTCGGTTGAAGATCACTATCACACAAAACGTCATGCCCTCTTTGACTTAATTGAACAATTTCAAAACGTTAAGCCTTGTCTTGCATTTGCGGACGTTAATTCAGTCATTATTTGTACTTTATCACAAGGAAGGGGTAAAGGTTCAGTTGAGGAAATACTTCACGTTTAGGGATTTCAAACTTAAATGCCTGGTTGAACAATCCGGTCGATTGCAAGATGCAATGATGCACTTTATGCATCTTTATCCTCCATACCTACTCGAAGGTTGTTCTACATGGAATGTTTCATTTTTCTCGCATTGTTGCTGTACGTAAATTTTATATTTGACTAGCTGAGGGTACCCGATCTCGGGTCTTGAATACACACTATTTTAGTAAATCCATAAAAAAAGTTCAAAGTATTGTTGATATGCATGGTCAGCATGATTCTGGTAGGCGAAATAACCCCTTATGCCAATAATTAGCTCTGTAGCATATTGGTTCCCTTAATAAAAGGAACTTAAAAACCCATGCGGGTCGTTTAAAAAATCAAAAACCGATAACTGTTTACCAGTTACTGTACCAGTACCAGTGACTTATATTTGGCTGTTATTTGCACAGTATGTGTGCATTAACGCTTTGCATATTTTTGCCAAGTTTCATGGTTACTGTCCCTTCCTAACAGAAGTTATTACGGAAAAACCCAAAAAAACGATTCTGAAAGGACATTTCAATAGGGTGGCAAGGGTGCATTCAGTGAATTTGGAATCCGCTCGACAGATTTTCTTGTAACTTCGTATGGCCGCTCAAGTTGTATAAAGTAACCTATTGTGCCAACTTTCAACTCTGTAGAAAATTGGGTTTCCTTAATAAAACAAACTTAAAAACTCATGGGTCGTTTAAAAAAAACAAAAAACCGATAACTTTTTAACAGTGAGTGTTATTTTGTTGTTATTTTCACAGAAGGTGTGCATTAACTATTTGCATATTATTGCCAAGTTTCATGGTCACTGTACATTCCTAACAGGAGTTATTACGGAAAACCCCCAAAAAGCGGCTCTGAAAGGACATTGCGACAGGATCGCAAAAATGCATTGTGCAAACTTCCAAACGGCTTGATAAAATGTATTGAAACTTGGTGTGGTCGTACAGTTTGATGCAACAACCAATTATGTCAAATTTCAACTTTGGCGAACTTTGGGTTTCTGTTATAAAAAAGGCGGAAGAGTCCATGCGAGTCAAACTTAAATGCAGAAACAAATCTTAACCCGTTTTAAAACCATTATTTCATTTCTAAACCATCTTTAATTTGTAAGCACCTTGCTGAGAAAACCCATATTAGTATTAAAATCCCACTTCTAAAACCAACAACTGCAAAACAAACCGTCAGATTGTGCTGAACCTTGGTACATACCTTCAATACACTTCTCCACACCTCAGTGCCAAATTTCAGCCAAATCTGTCAAGGTTGAAATATTTTTATAATTGGCAGTGGGGGTCAGGCAACCCAACAGGGTCAAGGGTGTCAATAAATTCCAGAGATACCTCTCAATGTACCCCAGTATCCCCGGTTACTATACAGGGTGTCCCGGGAGGTTGTTGCAATACTTTGCACATCGATTCCTGAGGCAATTCTAAGCTAAAATCATTCTTTGCACTTTTTTCTAATTCTCAACCGTTCTCGAGTTATTTCAGTTTCATTTTGCCCCATCCGACCAACGTTGTTAAGATAGGGCATGGTACACTAATTCGTTGACTTATAAAATTACATGCTCTTAACTTAATACTTATCATTTAATTAACTTAATTAACAACATTCATCGAGTTAAATTTAAAAATCAGTGATTTTTATTCAACAAACATAAAAAATAAACAAAAAGTGACTCGATAAACTTAAATGACGGCAATGGTACAAAATTGACATCTCAAAATTAATAATCGACAATTAAAGGAAATTTAAACATTAACAAATTTAAAGAAATTGCTCAAAGTGTTGACCTTGCATTTCAATACATGCCGCGACTCGCTTAATTAGCCCTTCTTCCCAATTGATGTTTTCCATGTTTTCTCGAACATCGTTAAAAGCCTCATTGATCCTGGTAATCAGTTCATTTCGGCTATTTGGCTTACTGCGACCGTAGACCTTCGTCTTCAAGTGACCCCAGAGGAAAAAATCAAGCGGGTTAAGATCCGGAGATCTTGCTGGCCAATGGATGGGACCGTTACGACCAGTCCAACGATCCTCAAACTTTTCATTTAAAAAGTCCGTAACGACGCGTCCATAATGAGGAGGTGCTCCGTCTTGCATGTACCACATCGTCCTTCGGAGAGACAACGGAACTTCATCCAAGAGCAGGGGTAGGTCGTTCTCCAAAAAATTTCGGTACATAACTGCATTAAGATGGCCTTCGAAGATATGTGGTCCCAGCAAATGGTTGCCAAAAATTCCTCCCCAAACATTAACTGAGAAGCGATGTTGAAAGTTTGTTTCTACGATTGCATGAGGATTTGATGTTTCCCAAACATGTTCGTTGTGTGAATTGTTGATGCCATCACGGGTAAACATAGCTTCGTCACAGAAAAGTGTTTTCGGAATCACGTTCAAGTTGCCCTGCAGCCAGACGCAGTAGTCCAATCGTGGTTCGTAATCCGTTTCAAGCAGATGTTGCACTTTTTGGAGATGGTAGGGGTAAAAGCCTTCTTCATTCAATGTTCTCCAAACCTCTGAACGACTTTGACCAACAGCCGCTGAAATTCTTCTTGTACTTGTTGTGTTGTCGTTTTCAATCTCTCGCAGTACTTCATTTGCCCCATCCCGTCTCCTTACTTCACGCTCACAAGTAGCCTTAGGAAATTGTCCTGTCTCTCGAAGTTCTTGAAAACATCTTGCAATTGTAGCTCGGCATGGAGCTCTTCTTCTGGGGTACTTCTTTCTGTACTCAACAGCAGCCTTGGCAGCGCTTCCGCCACAAGCGCCATAGCAGAACACCATATCGGCGTACTCTGCATTTGAAAATTGATAAGGCATTTTTTGTGTGAAAAATTAGCAAAGTGATTAAAGCAAGTGAAAGCCTTCCAATTTTCAACCACCGGTGGCACCGGAGGTCAGCCGGTGCGTCAGTAATTTTTAAGTAACATGGTTTTAAAACTTAAAAATTTCAAATTGTAAAAAATATCCTTGGTAACCAACCTTGTTTCATACATCTAGCAGTTTTGACCCATGCGGGTTTATGCGCTTAACCGTTCCATAACTCGAAAACGGTTGAGAATTAGACAAAAGTGCAAAGAATGATTTTAGCTTAGAATTGCCTCAGGAATCGATGTGCAAAGTATTGCAACAACCTCCCGGGACACCCTGTATGTAGGTATTTATATTTTACAAGTATTAGTACACAGAAGTGCACACATGGATCAGCNATGTGCAAAATATTGCAACAACCTCCCGGTTCACCCTGTATATGTAGAATAATTGGAGGGTGTCGTGGGTGGCTGCATAGCCTCTTCCATCGACAAATTTGAACGAGTGGAATATTTAAAGCGACATCGTCGATCAACGTTGTCTGTCGACATGGTGATGTGCCAGCGTCAGAGTGATGTTTTATTGTAATGTAAATAAACACCAGCACACGCATTTCATGATTGCCTACCGGTTTGATCAAACAAACTCTAACTCATCATTTCATTTATTGTGATCCACGGAACCCAAAGGGTGAAACGTGGTCAAATGAAGATAAAGTAATGGGAATGCATTCCCAATTGTAATAGAATGAAGTGACTGGATCGCCAGCCACAGTGCCCTGAATAAGTCTACACGGGCTTGAGAGAGCAATAAAGAGATATTGTGTATGATAAACTAATATTATAAATATCAAATGTTATTAAATCACTTTCCCCGTCCATGCTGTGTGTCAATTCAGATTGCTTTTAGCACAGAACCTCCCACTCCAAAGAAACAGGAACCAACGGCGAACGAGTCTCTAGTATTTAAGCGAGCAGAGTGAAAGTTGCACATGAGGTTGGAAACACACCATTCATGTGGTGTTGCGGTGCGATGATGATGGTGTTGGGTTAGGAGAAAACAAGTAGGAGAAAATCCAAGACAAGGTTTGCTAACAAAATCGATCTATTGCTTTGTGCATCGCTGGCAGATACACCAAGATAACCCCTGAAAAACGTTATATATCATCGAAGTCCTGCTTATTCTGACACTACATTATTATGACTGCTTTATGCTCCCTTCTAAACAACATTCTTATCTTGGAGCAGTTCACCAGCGCCAAGTACTTGTAGGCACACAAGGCACACATCACTTTGTTGCTTCCAATGTTAGTGCCTTGTTTGGTGTATCAGTCTTTTGTTTCCCACTCTATAGACATTTTATTAATAATAAAAACTTTACAGAAGAATCGAAACTGAAAGTAAAGGAAGGATGGAAGCAGGAAGGAATAAAATTATTGGCTCCCATCAACCAGAGGCAGTAATTTACTCGGCGACTCCTTTAGCCAGCATATAAATCAGTGTTAGAAGGTTATTCAGTTTTGCCACTTAAATTGCTCATGATAATTTACCTATAAATAAATAAATAAATAACGTATATTCACTTGAAAGTGAATGCTAACGTAAATCAATGCTTAGTTAGACGCGTTTGCCAGTTGCTACACTCTAGTGATTATATTTTATATATTTTCAACGACGGGATTTATTTCATGATTGACATAGGTCCAGGGTCAACTCTTGTAGGATAAAAAATCTGTCTGTCCGAATTAAAATGTCTATTGAACAACATATACACATTGTACATTATTTCATTTCAGTAACGTCGTACCTCATCATGTTTAGTGCGACTCTACATAAGGAATTGACACGTGGGTTTAACACAGGATGACTTTTCCTATAGATATCTGGATTCCTTTGTTATAAACAAAGTTGATCTTTAGGTAGTGATCAACCCTGATCTGCACATGGTTCTTAATGTGTAGCGCGGCACAGTCTATAACTTCTAATTTTCTATTTTTGCTACCTACATGTAATTTTCTACCTCTTTTAATCTTGCAACTACTTGCTATTTCTTTTCAATTGGAAAGCTCTTTGTCCGAAACAACTTTTTGAGATTCCGCTGGCAAGTTACACAAATAGCAGTGATCCTCATCATCTTCTTATCAGCGGAGCCGTATCCGCTTATTTATAGATAAAAAGAAGCTTTCACTTCTTTCCGTAAGGTCTTCAGAGACATTTTGCCCTCTGTGGGCTTTTTCCAGTTTGCTCTTGTCCTTCTTCATCTATAAAAATCTCGACATCTCTCTGAAGACGTGTGTGAGGTTCGAGGTACTCAGACAGAGCACTACGTGAAACTAATGTGTTGTACTGCCGTTTCATTTCTCCTGCCTCGTTCCCAATTGCAAAATTCCCAACAGACTAATCTTGTTTCCTTGATGGTATCCACATTACTTAGAAGTTAAGTAGCAGAAGACTCTCCTCTCGAAAGGATAATACTATGTGTTTACGCCTCTGCTCATAGATATAAAAATACAAGCAAAGCTCATGCCTCACTTCGTTACCCTCCCACATTCAGTCATCATCATAATGCCAAGTAATACGTGATCTCAGAGAAATACAAACACGTCTCCTTGTACACATTTTATGTGCTGATAAATAAGTGTTTGAAAGGAAGGCCCTTGCAAGCGAGCAAAAAAGATCTGCTACGTTGCAGTGCAGAGGATGTTCTGCTGCTGCTGCTGCTGGGAGAAAGTTGATAGTGATGGTGCCTCAGCTCTGCCTTCTCGTTATATTTGCCAGTTGACAATTGAAGCATTACTTGCGAAGGAAACCTAATATTAGGTAGAAACCTCGCTGGAAATGGGATATAACATAATGGGAATATAATACAAGTGCAGCTTATGATATTTATATTACAATGGATATAATAAACTTATTACAGGGGAAAGTCTTTTATCCACACCCTGCGTAATCTGCACAAACTACTCCACATACGAACCTACCTATTAAGGTGTACTTCACAGCACGTACGCCTGTGTTGCAAAGACAAATAAAAAACTCTTGTTTTTATCATATGCTCGCAAGGATTTTCTTCCGCAACAGCAGGCACGCCGTAATGTTGTGCTTAACTGGAATCACGCATTAAGACAAAAGGAACAACAGGATGAGAAAATAAGAGGAGATAATGAATGTTTCGGTCTCAAACGCTCTCACTTTGTCGCCAAAAGCTGAGTGAAATGTGTGCACTGCAAAGACGTTACCTGAAACTTTTTCCACATCAAGATGACGATGTTGAGTAAAAACTTGCTACTATAAACAATACGTGTATTAGCTGAGAGAGAGAGGCATGTATGCAATATTAGTATAGTGGAATGCTATCATTTTCTCAACACGGTGTATTGCATTTCATTCTTGAAAAACTCTTGTAAACACTGCTCTACTTGTTTCCCCCCGACATTATTGCAGTTTATGCTGTCTTTTTGTCCTTTTCATGTCCCAGAAGATTCGAGAAGATTGTGAAATGAAAAATATGAAACTGAGTGATGGGTCGCTAAAGCTAAACTTACACTTTATTTGCAAACGAATGTGGCTAGTTAGGTTGAATATAAATGGAGGCTTTTGCCTGAGAAAGGTTTCATGCTGTCATGGCAGATATTGCGACGACAGATTGGGCGTAGTATGTCTTCAAACTAAACAATAAAAATATTATTATGTGTGGACGGACGTGCTTAGTCACATAATATGAAATGGAATACCCCTCACAAGCCTTATTTCATCCATTTTTGTGCTTGCTTGCGTTTTGTACACAAAACTGACAAAAACACACGTACTCCCTGATAACAATGATCTCCTGGAGAAGAATTTTTTTTGGCGGAACATGCATTTAATGGGTTTATTTTTTTAACATTCTCATATTATTACCGTATCTGTATTGTATTGTATCTCTCAGGCGGTACCACTTTCACTTCCCCTACATAAAGTCACAGACCGCTGACTGGTGAAGAAGCTTCATTTCAAGTTAATTGCTCATATTTTGTCTGCTACACTGTTGCCTCGTATTGAATTTCTGCCAATTACGGTTTGGAAACCTTGGCCATTTGTAATCCGTTTACTTTAATAAGCGGCGCATCATTACTATTGTGTTGACGAATGTATGCCGTTCCATATGATTTATGTAGGTGATGGATGCACCATGTCTTTTTTTTTTAAATATTCATGTCATGTTTTCCTCATTCGTCACTCGCTTTCTCTCCATAGGGATAGACACTCTAATTTTACCCAGGAAATTTTTATTTTTGTGTGACATGCTGATGTGGAAAGTATATAAATATTATATGATTTTGACGTGTGCTAAATTCGTTAGGATAAAGCAACCAAGAATTATCTGTAAATGATTGAAATGTGGAACTACCTATGCTGGTCAATGCCAAAAGAATGCTACTACGAAGGGGATGAATGTCAGCGTGTAAACTACTTAATCAGACAGACAATATTTTGCAGTCAGGAAAACTGAGACCAAGAAAAGTTTCTGGTAAAGTAACAGTATTTACCAGAGTTTCTACCACCCTGTCTTTTTCTTAGAAACTTAATATTTACAAAACGTGTGCTACGTTCTATCTTCCCATAAAACTGCAGGATGGTTGCAGGATGTTAACATGTTAGCGGGATAACATGTGAAATACCTATGGAATGTACTCCATAACCCTGTATAACTAAGGTTGTCGCTGAGTGAGAATAGAAAGAGAAGTGGAATTATGAAAAGCAGTTGGACAAAATTGTCGCCTAATAATACGTTATGCGAATTTTATTTTGCCAAGCTTTTATCCATAGATTGTACATTACAGGTGCGCTTGCAAAAAATTGATCCAACTTGATTTTAATATATGCGAAAGCCTGGAACTGAAAGAGAAATGTATAAAAGCATGACAGGACAAGAGCATCAAGGTGGCACACAAAGCTCTACTGATTTATTGATTTACATTATTACCTGACTTATAAGCTGTTTAGTTGACGGGTGAATCACATTCCCCAAAAAGTAGATACTAGAATTCGTCTTGCACAGACTGAGAAGTATTTCTGGAATTTCTCAGTATCCCATTCACCAACGCAATAAATTCACTCTTCTCAACAAAGTCCTCTGGTGAAATATTTGCTTTGCTAAGGAGAGACCGTTTTATCTTTGCAACGGGAGATTGAATCTCGACGTGACTCATCGTGTGCAAAGAGGAAAAATATAGAAAGAAATCTGAAGCGATGCGTCAAAATCCTCGTTCAAATCATTATTGAAAACAGGGAGACGGAGAGAAGTGTCTTCCTCACTGACTCGATGTTATTTGTGTTTTTTATATTTCTAAATTCTCAAATTGTCCTCACACATTCATAAAATGATGGAACACGAATGCTTCGCTCTGATCTTCTCAATGTTCTCAGAATGTTTTTCTTAAAAACAAATTATTATTAGTAATATTATTATTGTTATTAGTTATATATCAGTCCTACATTAAATATTGTCTTCGTCATCATCATCCGGATCTGCTTATTTTGCAGTAGATTTTGTGCAGAATTGAAACTTAGGGTTCATGGTGTTGCCAAATTGAAGTAGGAAGCAGAGCTGTGTGTGTCTGAATGGAATGATGTTGGCGCCAGCAGCCTGCACGGGTCGATCAAAATCTTTGCTTGAAAGTGAGGGCCATGGGATGGTAAAAACCTCCAGTAATGTAGAAAGCAGTCAGCAACAATAATCCAGAGAAAAATATTGGCTTCAGACGTGAAACGAATAATTCCAATTTCTTTATGTTTGTATTTATTATGAAGTTCAGAATAAAACAGTCCGAATTATATTGTCGAAAATTGTCACAAATCTCTCCGCAATTATATTTTAGTACCGTTTATATCACAACGTAATTGTAATGCCCAGTGGATTCATCCAAACCTGGTTTTCTTATTTAGGGTTCACCAATTAAAAAGTTTACTAAATCAAATTGACGCTGTAGTGCACTTCTGCGTCACCAATTCTGTTTGATTTAAATTTGCATAATTTTTTATGGAAGAGTCTTAAAATGAAAACTGCAATTAAAGTTCTCCTCATAAAGTTTATTTTGTTTTGTGACCTAAAGATTAGATAACGAAAAGGGACACGATTTGGACGTATGTCGTACTTCAATTTATTGTCTAGGTGCTCGAACGTTCCGAGACTCCGAGTAGCAACGGTGGTGCTGGATTCATAGCCGCGCTAGGGGTGTACGTTTAAGCTTGCGAATGATGCAAAAGTTATGTGAAGAGACAGGATTGAGTAAAAAGACACATCCAAGCACTACCTAACATGCACACGAGCTCTTCGTCTCACGGTTCGTTACTCGGTTGACGATGAGCAACTACTGACGAAGATGCCCTGACAGGGGTATATAGATAAACACCATAGAAAGAGTAGCGAAAAGACAGCGAGCGTTGGAGACTCAGAGAAAGTAGTTGATACATTACGAACCATTGAAGGACGTAGTTGTCGACATCGTCGTTTTCTCGTCGTTTTCGTCAGTTACTTTGCTATACAAACACGGTGGTGGTACGTGGTCTGTCTCTGTATGTCTGCATGTTTGTGTGTGTGTGTGAATTGATGCTGCTTCTTCTCCAACGCTGTTATATCAAATCGCCTCAGCGACGCTATTTTATTGCCAAGTTAGCTTGCTTTTGAAGCAAGCCAAAGGACGAGAAGAAAGAATCAGGGGAACTGGAGAGAGAGAGAGAGAGAATGAGAGAAACTGTGATGTGCAGCAGTAGTCGACTCCGAGTTTGTTATGCGGTGTGGTGTATCTCTCAAGCTATAACAGTAGCAAGCACGGTGAATGTGCATAACAATATTACAAAGAGGAGAAAGTTATACCGTTGCTGGCAGTAGCTAAAAACTTGTGTGGTGCATTAGGTGAAAGGAGAGAAATTCGGCAGCAAAGCCTGTTTTCTCTTCTCTGTTTCCTTCGTTTTCCGTTCCCTTTTGTAACGCATTCAGCTTGGAGTATATGAACGAGCTTTTTCATACTGTTTCCAAGTCTGTTTGCCCTACGGTCCTTGCTAGCTCTGTCCTCATTTACTTAGAAACGTTGAGCTGTATACGAAGGCATAACGTATAGGTGCATGCGAACGTTTTGGGGTTGCTTGTTATTTCTATTGCTGGTTAAGGGACGTCTTCCAATTGTAGATCTCGAGTTACTCCAGCTTCGGCGAAACAGCACTACGAAAGCATTCCTTTCGGATGTGCATGAAGCTCAGGAAAACGCTACGAATGTTTAAGAACGTGTCTTCATCCAAATTTTGTGTCTGTAGCATCATTCGTGGTAACAGGCTTACGTCAAAGCTAGGAAGATTGCATTTCGAGAATGTTATCCAAATGGACGTTTGCACAAACAGTTTTATATACACATAAAAACGTAGGGTATAGCCAATAGGGAATATTTAGTAGGCATCCCATTTAGTAGACAAGTTCAAAAGGATTATTTTTGGTATTTTTCTCGGAAAATGAGCAAAAAATATCAATTGCATATACATATGTAGGGATGCTTTTCGTGGAGCGTTAAGAAAACGAAATCCTCGTTTCTTCAAGTGCTACTATTATCAAGGCATTCATAGAAAGGTAGGGCAGAATGAATTTGATTTGTTGGTAGCTTGATGATGATTTCGACTCTTCTTCGGGGCTCATCGAATCCACTAGTTTATGACTATTCGCTAGCAGATAATGTGATTCCTCTGTTAGGCCCACTTTCCTTCAAGGTCCGTCCTCCGACAATTTTTCTCAGAAACAATTGACAATTGGTTTTGATTTTTTTGCAGACGATATCAAATCCGCCAGGGTAGGCTACATAAGTTCCAAGATGGGGTTGATCTGTCAACTTTTATCGATTTAAAATGCAGCAAAGTTCTATTTTTCATAAAGCACCAAATTGAAGTCCTAATCTGAAGATTTACAAATTTTCACTGCATGTTCATCATTGTTTTAAATGGTGTCGAAGTCGTGGAAATTGATTTAAAGCTTCGAAAGATTATTTTAACTGCACAGCAGAGAGACTTTAATGGATTTGTTTATATTTGATAGGGACCACAGGATGAATTCAAATTTATATTTCGAATTGAATTTTTGCGAAAATGAATGGCGAGTATCTCAGCAGCAGGAGTGGCATAGAGACACGCGTAGGAGAAAGATGTGCTTTCGCTGTCGTTTAGACAGAAACGTTTGAGTTTTAGAAGACGAAATAGAAGAGAAACAAGGCGGTCCCTTGTGATATATTTATTATAATCACTTGGCAAATATTTTGACTCGTTTGCCAACATCAAGGAGCAGCATCCATTCCTTTCGTTGTATCTCTCCTTTCTTCTTCTTCACACTTTGCTCTTTCGGATAGCTTATGCCAATGAGGTTATTAGAGAAGGTCGACGTCTACACAGATAGTTTCGTTGTTATGAATCTGTTTGGCTTCCCCCGGGTATAACAGGAATAAAATAGAATAATGAAATAAAACGTTGTGTGTAGGTAGAAACAACTATTTTCCCTTTCTCCTCCACATTCATTGACCGAGTGGTCGCGCTGGGTGTACTGAGACTTTCGTGTTGAGAACTTGATACCTTTGGTAATTTAGATGAAGTGCAGAACGGATTTTTTGCTCCTTTGATCTGCTTATGAAGTGCTCTTTCATTTCTCCTTTTTCAACATGTTTTTGTATGATGTCTCACTCGTTTTCTGTTTAGGTTTTTGTCTCAGTTTTGTTCTAGCTACTTTTTACCACTTTCCCAAGTGAAGTAGAGAGGAGGATTGTCGCTTACTACCGTTTAATACGATGAAGTGTAAATCCGTATTTTGTTGAAGTAAAAGAAGTTTCTCTTGTACAGAAAGATGTATATTTTTACAGTTTATATAAAATGCATGTACGTATTTATGAAGCAGAGTAGATTTTTGAAATAATGATATAACGTTATTAGGTATAAGTGTATGTGTATAACGCTCCGTTTATTATTGCTTTCTGGTATTCGTTTTGATAGTAGAGAGTTGAGTAATACCGTATTGTGATGAGACTTTAAAAGTAGAGCTATTTTTGGAAGGCTTTGTTTGTGAAATCAGATCACACTCGAATTACGCAGGCATGAGTGTAGATTTTGCAGACATATTTCGATTTTGTAAAGGTATAATATGTGTCCATTCGACAGCAAGGAGATTGATGGCGACGAAGGAACTAAAATGTATTCCTTTAATGCAAAGATGAAGGATTGAACGTTTCATTTGTTCAAACAGCAAAAACAGTTAATGACATCATCAAAGCTAGTGGGTGTGCACATATACGGTTTCATACGAGAAAGTCAAAATAGAAGAAGAACGACAATAAATATATCATGGAAAATGAAAGTACGTCAATAGAACATGGTAGGAAAAGAAATACATACGTGAAGTGGATGGAAGAGTTACGGGAAAGTTAACCGTTTGCCTACAGTAGCATATAAAATTCACACAAATACCATATACACAAACACAGAAATAGCAATGACAACAGTTTACTTTGAAGATGGATGAAGAGTTTCTGGGTTCTTTTTGAGACACAATGCACAGTACGGACACATTGGACACAGAGTAGAAAGCACAAACTACTGAAATGTCACCGGATTAGAAAGAAAGGGCAAAAGAGAAAAAGTCCACAAGGCGTAATCATTTGTATGTAAAACAATGTTTTTCAATGACTCATTTCATTCCAAATTCCCCGATTAGAAATGAACAAAGCACTTTTAGAGACCAGCGTTGTCTTTGAGAAAGGTGAAATATGAGACTTAGGCTGTGGCGAAAGAAAGCATGAGGCAATGAATTCGTTCCGGTGTTCCGAACTTGCAAGAACGAGGAGGCGTGAGGCAATAGGCAATGGCAACGACGACGATGACGGGCGTCCTTCACATTTCTCCCCTTCTTTACTTTCCCCCTCTACTTTCTTCTTCTGCCGACGATATGCATTTTGCGACGGCGGCGATCTGCTAGCAGTTGGTTGATGTAGGTCGCTATCCCATCATCATTCCCCCTTTCTTCCTGCACAACACGAAATGTATTAGTTATTATAATCTCTTTTCTTACAATCCAAGTATTCCAAAATAAATTGATGAGCTGGTTAGGGGTGCTGATGATGTGGATAGCTGGTGAAATAAAGGTGGGTTCTGTGTGCACGAATGCATGCTCCAGGTTCTGAATATGTTGTGTCGAAAGATGGATGAACGGAGAGAGTCAAGTAAAATGTGAAGACCTGTTGTTGTGTGAGTGTGGAGATACGTGGTGATGGATTGGCTAGTGTGCAAAATAATGACGGAGAAATGGAAGGTGTACAGATTTTTATGTTGTTGTTGGTAGTTGTTATTATTAATAATATTAAGTTGACGAAGCAGATTTTCTGCTTTTACAGACACTTGGTGTTTATTGCTTGCGGGTTCACGTTGTTAGCATGGCATGAGGACGTGTGACAGGTGAAAATAATGGATCAGTTTGATGAGCGAGCTTTACACAAATTGAGATGTATCCGAATATCTAGGCAGTGTGTAGGCGACGCCTCTAAATGTTTCTCGCTGCATTCATCTAAACTGTTGGCCTCAATTATGTAGTAGTACAAACAAATTGCGTTTACATGTGTATTCCTTGTGTGTTGAAAATGTGTCCTTTGTCTCTTAGCTAATAAATAAATCAGTTTGCAAAAGTCAACTATAGTTGATAAAAATAGTTTAATTCTGGATGGGTAATTATTCTTCAGCAATACTACTCTTTAGCGCTGAGAAAGAATTTCGTTTCTAAGTAGTACTGAAATGAGCAACGGAAAGGAGGTCACGAGTTAAAATAAACGTTTTTTTATGTGAAGGGTGTAATAACGATGATAAAGACGACGATCGTCTTCAGACGACTAAGCTGAATGAAGGAGCTTACAATGGTGGAGTTGTGTATGATGTTACAAATGTGGTAAACTCAAAAACAAACAAGGCAAATATATAATATTGCACGACAAGTTTTTTGTCTTTCGTGGATGATGGTTTTTGTAGAATTAATATTACTGACTGCAGTAGTAATGATGGTTTAGAAGAAAACAATGTAGCAGAGTGACAAAGAAAATAGGTTGATAGAGAGATATGAAAAAGAATAGAAATAGAAAGACAAGAAGAAAGAGTTACTTTTTCGACCCGTGCAGGCAGACAGCAGACAGGCCTTGACTCCTGGATGAAACCACTAAGACTAACCGAATGGGCATAGGAGAACATTTTATTGCTTGTTGTTGGAGAAAGTCAGGAGTGCTCACACAGTTCTGCTTTCTCCTTGTGCGAGCATTACAGAAGTATGCAATATCATTCCTTTTTTGGAATGTTACTACGTCAAGCGTTTGCCTATCTTTTGAGGAGGGGGAAAGAGAATGTACTTTTAGGGAAAGGGAAAGTAGTTTGACTTCGTAGGCATGGCACCAATCCTACTCATCAGCATCTTCGCATCACTATTGCTATACACTCGCGCATCATGCTCTTATTTCGCATCAGCTTTCCTAGTCAGGACAAGACTGAATTTAGCTTTTGTCTCTGTCTTTACATTCACATGGAAAATGGGAACTACCCCGAAGGTCTTTTTGCTGTTCTAAACGGGACCGCGAAACAATCCGCATGACATAATCCTCATAACAAAAAAAAACTGCATATGGTGACCGCGTTGGAAAAATGCCTCATACACAAAATTCGCATGAGTCTGCTGTATTTACTCATGTTATATTAGATAAATGTTTATTCGAGTGTAGCGATGTCTGCCTTCGACCAACGTCTTCAATTAAGCGGTGCTTGCAAATGAACCAGAAAATAACAAGATATCCGTATTCAATTCCAACAAGTTTGCTATTACTTTGTTTTAACAGGATGACTGAAAAAATACTTGACATAATTTGTAACATTAATTCCAACATTGCAAATAAGCTAAAGCTAATAAAATTATCTTTCGTTTTTATCTTTCGTTTAGATATACATTATACACGGAATTCATGGATTTTAACATTGTTTTTAATTTCTAAAGCTTTATCTGGCTGGCTAATACAAAGGTTTAATGGCACTGTTTAATGAGCTGGATTGGACTTTTTTCTTATAATGTGTTTAGCACACGGCATTTATCGCATGAGGGTATCTTCTCATCAGCCTTGTTTTACTTGAGGATATTGAGGATTATTTCCATGCGGCTTATTTCATGCGGATTCTTTCGTATACCCGTTCTAAATTATTCTCTGGGACCATCAAAGCTATAGATACATTAGGCACCAGGCGCCGAAAATCTCTGAATGTGTATGTCCCTGCATTTCTTATAGAGTTCACAGATCACAAAGACTTAATATTGCCGTTGCAGAAATCGTCAGAGATATTATGCCCTGCTCTACTTCTAGTGTGCAGAGAAATTCACTAGGGAGATGGGAAATGTTGTTCAGCTCCTCTCCTTTCACTGATTCGCTGTGCTACACCAGCTCTGGAGATCACGTTTTCATATTATCTGGAGCTTCTCTAGAGTAGAATTTCTATGAATTAAACTTCCATCTTACCGAATCTAACTTCATCGCATTGCAATATGCAGCGTGGATGGGCGCAGTCCGCGTATAAAAAAACCAATGTACTCAAGCAAAGTAACCAACAGTGTACCTTAAAAAGTCACCAGGGATAAAAGATTAAAATGAAGCCCGTGTCGAGATTTTTAGTTTGCTGAACTTATAAACCCTTTAAACGACGCTAACATTTGAGATTTTAATACATTGCTAAGTACTGTTATAGGGTGGCATAATCCCGAGAAGAACTGTTTCGGCCTCATCGTTCCTGTTCCAAAATGTACACTTCGGTCGTGCTTTTTGAAAAAAAGGACTTGAGTCACAGTCAGAAGGATAATGTAAGCTTGCAATAGCGAGATATTGAATATTAAAAAAATAGATTCGCCTCTATATCCCAGCCTGCTGGCACCAAAGTTTGCCTCTGATTTTATTCTTCCCATTGTTCATTTCCCTTCAATACGACTTCAGTGAGCCTCGAAAGAAAGCAGGAAAAGTTTAGGAGTTCGTGCTTGCAATATAATAAATACGAGCTGAGTGAAAGTTTTAGTCGGTAGTCCGAATGATTTGCTTTGAATGGTGAGGGCTGCTTTTGGGAAATCGCATTCGGGATCCGAACGAGGTTTCTTTCAAAGCTTCTGAGTACATGAACGACTTCGTTTGCCAAACACATTACCCAACCACTAAACACGCCAGCTAGGAACGTCTCAGCTAGCTACTGAACTGATAGTACCAAAGATACAAGTCACTAGAGACTCGACGAAAGCGAAAATAAGATTCTATCGATATAATATTTAGCTGCAAAGGGGTCTTTCGTACCTACGGGCGGTTCCAGTCTTCAGTTACTTCGAGAATAACGCATAAAATATCACATGCCATTACAATAAATCATTGAAAGTGTATATGTAGTAAATACAAAAAATTACAATTTTTTAAAATGATATTCATGAAATTTACAGGTATTCCAGTAATAAATATGCATCAATATTACCGTTACTCCATCAATAATTTACTTGATCATTGCAAAAATGAAATAAAATCGGTTCGCTCTTCTACAATATCTTCATCTACGATTTCATAGGCTTCTTAGTTTCATAGGATTGGCAAACAAAGAAACTTTCATTTCACGGTTTCGTTCTTTTGTTGGCATTCTTGTCGGCAGGGAGACGCTAGCACAGAACAGTTCCAGAATGCATCAGTAGCAAAGCACGTTTGTTGTGGATGGATGGAAATGTGGAAGGCTTTCCCTTTACATGTTTCATCTCAAACTTTGCCATTTACTTACAGGTCATTTAAAAAGGATAGCCGCTATTCAATTATAGCACAGCCAGCACAAACGTTCAGCAAATATTTTCATTGATCAAACAACAACAGTCAGAAAGGGCACAACTTGCAACCTTGGCGAGTATATTTACATAAATGACGTTTTCATGAATCCCGTCAGTAGAATTATTTCGTTTCTAATTTTTGTGTAGGCGTTTCATTATTTATATTCGTACAGTTAAAATTACAGTTACAACGCTTTTAACATTCATACTTAGCAGAGTGCAAAATGCCGAAAAAGAAAGGAGGGAAGAAAGGTGCCAAGATAGTGGATGGAGTGGCAACCAGTGAAATGTCAAGGGAGCAACTGGTTGGCCATTGCAGGCGCATTCAGGTAACGTTTATATTAAATTCCTGTAGCATCACTGAAGGAGAAAGCAATAAAGAAAAGTGTTACTTGAATCATTCGAAATTGCTGTATATATTACCTATTTTAATGTCTAGATGGAACTGGACCGTGAAAGGGAAGAGCGAAATTTTTTCATGCTTGAGCGCGAGAAGCTATTTGCTTTATGGAATATTGCAATGGAACAGTTACATGCGCAAAAAATTAAGACGCAACTGGCAGTAGCGCAGATGACGGAGGTACTGTAAAAAATAACATTTCATTTCATATTAAAGGAGTAATTTTATTCGAGATATAAATATCTGTAGCTAAAGCAAATAATTCTGCCTTTATCTGATAGCACGACGAGGAGAAAGAATTGGAGGTTTTAACTCGTAAGCAGAAGCTGCGTTATTTGTTAACAGAACAATCCAACAAAATTGATCAAGCTAGACTGGATAATTTGCGAAAACTACAGAAAGCACAAAACGACATGCACTCAATGCAACTCACACTGAAGGAAGACGTCACGCAAAAGTCAAAGGAACTTCGCCAGACACAAAGCGCAATGCACGAACTAATGCGACAAATGAAATTGAAAAACGCCAAGAATGTTACTCAGGTTCGAGATGAAATGTGTCAGGATGTGGCCAGATTGGAAAGCGAATTTCTGAGAGCTGCTCTTGAAAGAGAGCGCAAAGAAGAGATAGCTACTGAAAATGAACAAGAGTTAATCAAGAACAGACATTTGGATCACGTTGAGCAATTGAAAGGGATACATCATGCAGAACTACAGAAAATCCAGGCTTACTTTCATTCCATAACGATCAATAATTTGGCCACCATTTCTGCTCTTCAAGACGAAATTAGAGAAATGAAGGAGTACGAAAAGAAAATTTTCCATGAGTTGCAAAAGTCAAACAATGAATTGAAGAAGCTTGAAGACCGGATTGATAGTGAGGAACGCAATAAGCACGCATTCAGAGACTCTGAGCTGGGCAATAAAATAAGAAAAGAACTCAAGAAAGGTAAAGAGGCGCAAGAAACAAGAGAGAAGTATGCTCGGGGTTTGGAAGTTGCAAATGAGGCCTTGCTCCAAAAATTGTGGTTAGTGCAGAGCGAGTGTAAAATTTTCAAACAAACTGTTACAAAAGCAGTTTTAGATATGCAACAGGAAGCATCCCTGAAACGAATGATTTTGGAGTTAAAATTGAAGGCTGCTGCTGCACAGAATCAACGAAAATTGCCTGCATTGGTTCAGCCAGAAAATCATGATGATACTAACTACGTGAAGTCGCCTCAAATTGAAGTGTGACATGTTAGTTATGTATGGAGTTCTGTGGAGATCAAAATAGTAATTTTTACAATTATTAATGCGACTTTTAATGCATGTTATTGACTGTTAAAATTAACCTATTAGTTATTTTAAAACAAAATATAAATATGCATTTTACAAAATTACCAACTAGTGTGTTCTTGGTTCTATTGCAATGTGATACATGAGATATTTTTTTTTTTTGCAAATTCTTATTTCAGACATAATATTTCATGTGGGTTTGTGAAGTGAACCGGCTAACTTCCTCTGCCCCATTGAGTTGGTGAAGTTACCACTTTTTCATCTAAATTAACGCTGCTAAGACACCATTAACAATCAACCAACTAATGTTTTTACTATAAAAATTAATTTATTGATAATATCTGTGAGTCCAACAAGACATTTACAAATATACTTTTTATCTTCTTTACAAGTGGAAACCCATTTAAAAAATAAAGTTACCTAAAAATATCAAATCAAAAGCACAAGAAGAATTTCACAATCTAATTATTATCTTGCCAGCCATCGTCATCAGAAAGAAAACGTCGCTTTTTAGCAGTGTTCATGTATGGCCTCCATGCCCATTCAACATCTGCCGAGCCAGCATTTTCAAGGGTGCCTAATTTGATTTCGTACACTGAAATTAAAATTTACAACGTTATTACAAATGTTGATCATGACAAATAATTAAACGGTTCTATATGTACGAATGTTGTCAAATAAATATTACGTTTTAGCTGAAACCTAGGGCCTTGCTCAGCGAGATCATGATTGTTTCCTCCATCTGATTTTTTGAATGTATGATGACGCACAGCAATGTAATCGTCATGATTAGCAAAAGTTATAATACGCTTGGAGTCAATTTTTGGAACCGGGAACAGATACTTCAAGATGTTTTGAACCTATAATTCAGAATAGTTTTATGAAGACACTGGAATAAATAGCGCTCAAAATACCTTTATGTACATAAAATTGATTAAACCATACCCTTTGTCCAAGTGCACTTTTGAAATTGTGAAAGATTAGATGAGGATATTGTTGTGGACAGTGCTCAATACCAATAACTTCATGACGCATAACAGTTCCAGATATTGTAAAGTAGGCAGTAGGACCGTAAGGAAGATGTGATACGATCAAACCATCTGGTTCGCCACGATGTTCCTGAACAATTAGCAGATCTGTAACACCATTGGTACGGCAGGCTTCGATTAATTGACCCAGTTCATATCCACCTCTGTTAATCCGTTGCGAGTTGGGTATCAAAAGGCGCAGTTCCTGCAAATATTGTTCACAAAGCAAATTAGCTCCATGTCATTTATTACGTATAGTAGTAGTTCATTGTAATTTGTTAATTGTGGTTTCAGTGAACCTTTGCAAACATCTTAAGTCGAGAAGAAGGATCCCTGGAAGTAGTTAAAACGATTTTTGGATCTTCAACTCCTGCCCACCGATACTCATCATCTTGACTGGACACGGCGGATCCTCCAGTCTGTAATGAATTGACATTAATCATTAGCAAAGAATGTGAATTAACAGCAACCTATTTATAACATTAATTAACTCAGTATCCCACCTCTGGAGCAATTGCTTCAGCCAAGGCAGGGGACTGATCATCCCATTTCAACGATTTCTGTAAGCTCAATGCAGTCTTTCTTAAATCGGAATCGATTCTGCGTCCATCTGAAAAGCATTTAAAGAAAAAACCGTTAGTTAGTACAACTGTACGTTCAGGCGAATTCAATTTCAACTTTCGGCAATTAACTATTAAAAAAGTTGTAGTAGAACCTTCTAGAGCGCGGCTGAGCCTTTCCTTCTTCTCCTGTATGGCCTTCTTCCTTTCCTCGACACCTTTCCGGTACAGGAACTCCCGTCGTAGTCGAGCTTGTCGCCGGATCTTGAAATCGAACAAAATAAAATAAAACAATTACCAAATTCTAACTTACAACTTTACTCCACCACTACGACATACAGACAAACTTTAGCCTACTCTTTAACTTTATAACTGACAACTGAAAATTATACTTACCATGATGCTAAAGTTAACGTTACTAGCGCACGTGCTTTCAATTTGCAGTTAAAAATATGAGCAAAGAAGTAGCAATGAAAGATTGGCAACCACTAAACCACAAGACACAATCAAATCCCAAAATGAAATGCCCAGAAAGATCGGTCGTGATCATGCGTATTCAAATCAAGCTGGGCTGCATGTGCTCAAGTCGCTCTATGCTCTGTCTCAAATCTCACTTTTCAATGCCCTCACTTCACACTTGCACCTGTAGGAAGAATCAGCAGCGGCTGCTAAATACTTTTCTCTTTTCGCTACTTATGTTATGTTGGTTGCGGCAGAGCCTCACTCAAACACGTGCATCTTTTTCTATCTTTCTGTTCTAAGCGACTACCAAAAACCACCATAAACTTCTTTTTTTTCGCTGAGCTTGGAGCTTGACAGATACCGATTCAGTTTCAGTAATAGTGAAAATTAAAGACTTAAATTGCGAGTCCTGTCACTGAGAACTACACTATAAAAAGTGAAAGTTACGACGACTCGGTTGTTTGGAGCTTGTTCTTTAATCTATGATTAACCTTAGGGTGACTTCGCACCGTATTAATAACAAGCGCGTGTTACTGTCAGTTAGGTAAGAAAGGGTGAGTAACAGATAAAATGAAGATTATTGTGAAAATGGATTTAGTGGATTCTTTTATAAGTAACTTCCAGTTATAAAATAAACTGCTGGTTGCGACATTCTAATCAATTAACATCGATGATAAAGTTTTATGTTATGTTATATGTTAAATGTAATAAATACTTTCTCTTCTAGGTTGATTGAACATTTCGATATTTCTACGGCTGTAAGACAGAGATGGCGGAAGCGATTCCGGTTCCAGGTACCACTCCTGTGTGGTATCCGTTGAAGTTGTGGACCCCAGAAAAAGGGTTTGCACTACCAGTTCAGGAATTAATCAACGCACAAATCAAGGATAATCAGATCTCTAAATGGAATTTAATATCGACTTTGGCCAGTGTGTCGATGGTGGAAGCGGGGTATGTTCCTGTTCTTCCTAGTACAAAGGAGCCTTCTTGTACAGTAGAAGATTTAATGCGAATGTCTGTAGCAGATCGCTACTTAAAGTAAGGATTCGATCATTATTACAAGTTATCGCGCAATTACAGTTTATTCTTTCTTAGGATAAGGCTTTTATTAGATTGAAAGCCGAATTAACTTTACAAAGTCAAAAAGCTTACAGTGATATGATTTCAAAATTCCTTTTGTAAATGAGAATTAAACTGAATTTGAAATTTATTTTTTTGTAGGTTGATGAAAGTATTAGCAATCGTTTTGAGAGAAAACGGCGATCTGAGAAATACACAGTATAAGTTAATCCTTCCGTTCCATTCCGCAGATGTAAGTGTTTAACTCTTATGGTAATTTAAACTTTTATCGGCTTGTAACAAATAACATACCTATTATTATAGTTAGTTGTTAATTTCCACGATAGATCAATAGCACTGACTCTAGTTTGCAAACACCACATCAACTTCCGAATGAGGAGAATATTCAGTACGAATATAGTTTATTCCTGGCCAACCTATGGACCCTTTTTGACAAGAATCTGATACTAATGTGTACGGGACAATTACGGCTAGAGCAGTCACCTGTAAAATAAAGTGCTTTTTCCCATGGTATCCTTACTGACTATTTTTATTGCGTTCTTTTAGTAACATCGTATAAATTTGACGTTTTCGAGGAATTCGCCGCAGACAATTACTTACCTCTTAGCGATCAGGAAAAAGAGCAATTTTTATTGTACACGACGGTAAAAGATAAGCTGGAAGTTGTCAGATTCGTGAACGATTTCAAATATAATGTAGCTTATTTGCTGATTGACAAATGGGACGCGTGTTGTCCTGAGATCCGGATTTTGGATCAGGTCCCCACTGAGATGATTTTGGAAATTTCAAAATATCTCGATATGAGATCTTGTGTTAAGTTTGGGATGACCTGTAGGAGGATTAACGATGTTTTGAATAACAACGACGAAGTTTGGAAAAGGCACCTTCAACACATTCCTCGAGATTTTCCTGCTTATGGGCTTCCTGTTCCCGACAACATTGCGTAAGTCTTCGTTGTTTATTATTCAACTAAACATAAAAATCGATCGCATTATATGCCTCCGTTACTGACCTAGGTAATTAACGGTTTCAATTGTCGTTTCAGTCCGCAAACGGTACGTGAAGAGGATAAAAGCTACAAAGTTGAGTATCAAGAACGTTATTCTGCAGGGAGGGACGCAAATAGATACAGGAGGGATGAGCCGTTTTACCCTAGAAGAGATGAAAGGGATGAGCAGTATTACCGGTATCAAGTAGTAGCAAATTTCCTGGGTCGATATCGAGATGTATAAATTTAAAAGAAATACTCGTCTTGAGCAAAAAAATCATCGTCAATTTTGGTAACGTAAACACCTTCCTTGTCATGGAAAGATTTGAACCCAACCGGGTATTGTAAATTGACTGCGCTGTAAGACTGATTGCAATTCGAATTACTTTAATACGATATTTCGCCCAGTTTAAAATCTGTATGATTAATGATAGCTACAAATAATTGCCATGTTGTAATCTCACAGTAGACGAGAAACGTTTTGTTCAGAGTTGTATTTTATTTTTTATGTTGGATTTAACTACTGTTTAATGGTTATTTTTCTTAAGATTACATGTTACAGTAACAATGTCATTTACTACGAATTAAACGTAAATAACTGACGAACGCGGGAATGCTATGAATAGTTACGAAATAGACAACGTAGTCATGGTAAAGAAGTATTTAGTCTACTTTACAATTTGTTTCTGTTACTTATTAGATACTGTAGTAATTGGTTACCAGAAATGTGAGATAAAATCGTTTAAAATGCCAACATTGTTTTTTGTCAAATACTTGAACCGTTATCATGAACATTTCTTACTTATCTAAATCGTGGTTATCCAAAGTAGTAATGTCGGAATTGCTCTCATCCACTCTACTTTTTCTTCTATTCTGTTCATCATCTAACGATCCAAGTTGATCTAAGTCGTCTTTACTCATATGATAAACCAATCCTGCACCAATGGAGTCGCCAAAAACGTTGATGACAGTTCGGAATCTATCCAACAACCAGTCCACCGGAACCACGTACGACACCATCTCTGCTGGTAACCCGATTGTGTTTAACACCATTACCATTGTTACCAATCCAGCTTGAGGTATCCCCGCGGCTCCAATTGCAGCCGCGGTAGCCGTGATGCTGCAAAAACAATTGGATTATCAGGCTTGCAATCAACCTTGAAAATTAGAATCGCTATCGAGAATTAGTTGAAAAGTTACCTTATACTCAAAATATTTCCCGCATTCAGTTCGCGTCCAGCCATTTGTGCTATCCAGATAGCTGCAACGGCTTCATACAAGGCGGTTCCATCCATGTTAATAGTAGCTCCAATGGGTAAAACAAATCTTGAAATGCGTTGGTCCACTCCATTCTTCTCCTCTAGACACTGAATAGTGACAGGAAGACTGGCAGAACTAAACGCAAGAATTAGTTCCATTGAATTGCAAAAAAATGACATTGTTGTTGTCGTTTACCCCATCAATATTAGTACTGCGCTTAAATCCGTATTATATTTATTATCACTGCAGGCTTACCTCGATGAAGTTCCAAACGCAGTGAAAAGTGCTTGCGACATATTTGCAAGGAATCTGAATGGAAGCTTTCTAGTGCAAATTGTGTAAATGAGGGGCAGCACAATAACTCCATGTATTGTAAGACCAACCAACACAGTCATAAAATATTTGCCTAACATTGAAAAAACCTTTCCCAGATCATCCTCTTCGATAAGCTGAGCCGCAATCAAAAAGCAAACACCTATCGGGGATAACCTAGAATCATAATAATGATACAATAAAAATATTTTATTGTAGACAAAGTAAATGAATCGGATGTTTTCATTTTTGATTGGATTCGTATATCCGTAAAACCTACCAAATAACCCAGCCAGTAATAACCATCATGGCTTCCGAAAGACTAACAAAGACATCCAACAATGGCTTTCCCTTTTCTTTTAGTTTTCCAAGTGTGATTCCCAACGCCGCGGAAAATATGACCAAACCCAAGATATTTGTCCCATCGACAAAGACACCCTTGATGGCCCATTCCTCCTTTGGTTTATCGGCTTCTATAAAGTGTGCGTAGAAACATTTTAATTTTATATTCTATTGGTTCAGTTGAGAATATTCTCATGGTTTAAAATATTAAAGAATATACAAAAAAACAGCTCACCTGTCTCGTTTTCCGGTTTGATAATATTTGTTTGGTACTAGAATTTTACAGGAAAAAAACGAAAATTAATGATAAGGAATAAGAATTTATAAAATTACTTCATAGTGTGTGAGACTCCCAGTATGAAATACAAATAATAAGTAAACAGCAATACATATCTAAATTAATCTAGTAAAAGAAAAAACTCCATAATATTTATGTATTTTAGTTTTTAGTAGGTAAAGAGCATTTAATTTCTTCATTATAAGCTATTGAATTCATTAATTGGCTTCTGGCTAGTTGATGGTGAAATTCAATTCATTAAACTTGGACTTTCCCAACCAATACTTTGTGGTGGAGGGAATGCACCGGATACTGAATGCGACACCTATGTAAATACATTTCAGTAAAGCATTTCAGCTTTGTTATAATCGTTAGGTTATGTTTATACAATAAGAAAATTAACCGACTCAGAGCAAACACTTTGATTTTTTTCATGAAAGATACCTACAAGCTTTAATCATTGAGCTTCATACAATCTCAATGTCTAAACGAATGGCATTTCTTGTGGTGAATAAACGAAGACGCAAATATGTATGTATAATATAATGTGTGCAGAGCTAAAATTTGGTACTTTTTCAAGAGAAATGAAAGTGAAGTTTGCTTGAGCGGACGGAGCCTGAGGAAGCATTTGCAATTTTCAACGTCAATGCCATGCATTGATGCATTGTCAAGAACAATTATGCGTCGTCATTTACATGCTTTGATGAATACTCCTGATATGTTCCGCTTGCTTTAATCAATTAATTTATTTGTCTGAAAATTCTTGCATGTAAAGAATTTGAACTGCATTAGCAATAGCATTCCTGCTTAACCTTGAACATTGGAGGAGATTATATGATTTTCGTCTCATCAATAAAAATAATGTAAGAAGTTTCAAAGGATCAAAGTGACATGGTGTAAGTACAGAGGTAGCTTCTTATATAATAGCTTTACCTGGGAGCAATGTTATGTAACAAAATCGCCTAAAACAGCAACAAAAAAATCATTAAACCAGAAAATCAGTGTCCATAATAATTCATGAACTATGATTAATGATACAATAATACTCATTAGAACACCTGTTGCTGGTTATTGTGTATTTCATTATGTAGAGTTGTCACTTTTTGGTTCATATTTCTGATTACGTAATTTTACTTTTAAGTCATTTTTATTTTAATGACTGTGACGAATATAAGGTGAAAAAGACATGTTAAAATTCATGACATCTCATTTCGTTGGTCTGGAAACTGTTTTTATAGATGGTATTTGTTCATTTCAGTTTAATTTGCCATATAACAGACATCTAATTTAAGAACTGTGAATGCATAATCGGCTGATTAATAGAAACGAAATATTTTGGAAAAGATATTTGCAATAAGGTAAACTGAATCTAAATCCGGTACATAGCACGTTGGATGAGTGAGTCTCGCTACCGTCCACTATTACCAATGAACGTATTTGTGTCAACTTTAAAACTTTCGCTATTAATCATCAGTAAACTTTTGAAGCTGATTTGTAAATAAATATAACAAAGTCCATGCATAAGTTACAATTTTCAAAATATATCTCGCTTACTGAAATATGGTTATGATTATTAAATAATTACATCATTAATATTTTCCAACATTAATTGTTTTATAATGCACAGGTGTCAATTTCAAAATTTCTCTCCAGAAATTCGAAAATATTTTAAATCATTTCAGTTCATTAATACTATGTATGTACTTAAATGTGAACTTTACACAAGCTGTAAGATGTATTAATTCATCGAATTATGTTTCTAGGTAATTATCTCGTATACGATGGCCCTAAAGAATTTTATAAAAGCTTTTGAACTGATGTGTACCATAATACATATACTAATAATCAAATAGGAACTCTTTACAAATTAGACTCGTAAACTGAAAGCACACCTGAATTATTCAAAACTCAATACGTATACATTTGTTATATATAAATAATAATAAAATATATCAAATTAGGACAATGCAATTTTTAGATTTGCACGGGGATAAATTCGATTAAATCAAATGGATAAAATACAACTCATGCAATACGCAATAGCCACTTTCGCATCCGGTTTTTGTGTGGTTTAAAATTAAGTTGTGACCAAGTAGCCACCATACCAGACCCATGAGATGTCAAAGCCATGTCATGAAATGAGCAATACTAGCAGCACTGACTACTAGAGTTACTAGACTAGAGTATGTGAATGCCTGATAAACCAGATCTCTATTGTGTGCTTTGTCCTCGTGACGATTGAGACTGAGAGCCTCCTCTCGGTTAGTTTGTAGTTTGTAACGCATTATTTTATTAAGCTATACCCTATTAGCTGCTCAAAGGATTTATTATTTGTATACGCTTGAGCTGTATGTAAAATGTTCATTAGGTAGGTACGAACTTTTTACAGTACTTTATACAGTTTAGAGTTTTTGCACAGGAATCGTAAATTCATACGTAAATAATTGCTTCATTGCTTCGGTTAGAGATGAAATAACTTGCTCGTTTTATCATATGCCGCGATTGTGAGAGTAAGTTATCATTCCGCACACACTCTATTGTTTCACTTTCATTGACTTTTACCGAACATCTTAAAATGAATCATAATGTTATAATAAAAAGGTTTTATATACATTATACGACTTACGGTTTTGATGGTGGCTTCAATTAAATTTGGTGGAAACATATTTCTGTAAGATTAAAAAGCAGGTAATTACATTTGTTTGTGTAAGATTCGTTTGTCATTTTTATTCAAATCGAGGCCATTGTCACAGCCAATGCACGTTTGGAGTTTTGAACACTGATTGCTGATTGGCGACAAAGCCAAAGCACATGTCGTTTGGGTCATCACTATCACGTGAAATGATAAATACAAGCACATTGTCTTACTAAGAAATTGTAATCTGGGTCAGACTGTCAGACTTTAATTTCGTACTATGTAACTTGCACAAACAAATATTGTGCATTTCATGCTACTCATAAATATTTAGAAGTGTCCCTTGAAAGAGAAATAGACAATGCAATGGGCAATAAGAACTAGACAAAGAACTAACTGTCAGACCGTCAGAAAAATACTTAAGATGTGAGGGACGCAATGGCTGCAAAATGCACCTTTCACCGAATAAAAGTTTTGATGACAGTAATAAAAACAAATATTTATTATGTATCTTATCAGAATGAAAAATTTGGAAAGATTTACCTCACCAAATCCATGAGTGTGTCTGCTACAACGGTTTCTCGACTTGTTTCGTTGGATAGTTTCATATCTGGGGTTCCACCTTCGCCAGGCCTGATTGTCGACACCAGAACAATACCCAGTGCCACAGCTAAAACTGTGGTTATCATGTAGTAGGCAATCGCCCTGCCACCAATTTTTCCCGAAAGGCTTATATCAAGGCTGCCTACTGCAGCAACCAACGATGAAATAATGAGAGGTAGAATAAGAGCCTTTAGCATGCGCAAAAAAAGGTCTCCGATGTATTTCACATACATAACTTCACGTTCCGTCCATTTTTTATCTGCAGATCTTAAACCTAAACCTAGGGCCACTCCTGCCAAAACTCCAGTGACTGTTAAAATAGCTAATAGATTTTCACGCAGAATTGATTTTATTTTACTATTTTTAGCCGACGAGCCACTGCTTGTGCTCGAGTCGACGTCAATCTTGTGACTCATGATTCTGAATTTTAATTATTATTTTTTGCACCAACTACTGAATTAACAATCACTGTCAGTTGAATTGAACACAACCAAGTAATCCTTCAAAACACATAAACCAGTAGAAAAGTCTGAATATTTAAGTCAAAAAATACTCCGCATATTTGCTCCAAACTTTAGTTTCCGGAACTGAACTTTGTGATTAAATAACAATAAATAACACTTGTTAATTTTCAAATGATTACAGCAACTTCATTTAACAATTAGGATTTTCTCAATATATGAATTGATATAAACTTGAATACAATTGCGATTAGCTTTGAAATTTACTATAGAAGTTACCACTTGCATGAAAGTTTCATGATGAAACTCATGTGCGTATCATTCTAACTTCAGATACCGAATGAGGGATTCAACGAGAGGTTGTATGAATTTTGTTTTGCGTTGCTTTCGCTTATGCTATTATCTTTTACACTCAACTTCAGCGTATTATAATCTCATTTGGTAAGTTGGCCAAACTTGCACATATAACCCTTTGCTTCTACACAAACTACAATTCATTACACATTTACTTTATATGTACTTTGTTGCCGAAGCGATCGGCAGTTAGCCACAGCCTCACTAATCTATCAATGTCAATAACACTAAGGACCTTTAGTATAAGGTATTTCAGGAACTAAGAGTCACCCTCAAAATCACTCGAAACTTTACAATTTGTTTTATACGTTGAAAACCCACGAATTCTGTTCGAACTTCCCTCTATGCCCTTACCAACAATTAAATATAGTAAACAACTTGCAAAGTTTCGAGATACTTGGTAAGTTGCTTCTGAAACACCTTTACGTGTTAGGACAAGCCCGTTTTAGTCCGTGTGTCAGTGCCAACACCAACAATCTGAACATATTACAAACCACACATCATCATCACATTTACTAATATTTTTGTTTGTATTGTTGAGAATTATCATACAATTTTAAATTAGCATTAAGTCGAATACAATATTACTGGTTTCACACTTCGTGAAGCTGTGTAACTGTATAATTTATGTTGACATTTTTTCTCTATAGATTCGGGGAATATGATCAAAATTACAATTTTACAACTAAATTTGTTACAACGCAATAAATTATGGAAACTGTCAATTTGTGTAGAACGTTGATATGGCAAGGCAAAATTATTTCACTCTATCTTATTACGTGACTTTGTATATACACACGCACGTGAAATGTATTTACCCAAATAGATAAACTTCAGTACAAAAAATATTTTGACGGGTAGCAGATTAATGTAATATTTTGTACCTTCAATAAAACAAGTCCATGTCAAAAACTGACTGAGCACACCGACTAGAAAAGCTTAACTTATCCTTAGCACCACAAGGAAGTAAAGCTTTAAAAATACTGAAAGAATGATTTGCTGACAACACGATGTGCATTAATAGGAGGATTTAAAGTATTAAAACATAAGACTACTATTGTCAGTTCTAATTTTGTTCATGATTGTTTTTCTTATGCGTTCAGAAATTTCAGAATATGTTATTTGCATTATGAATGTTTTGAACACAAATCTTACAGCATGTTACCTTTGCAATGCCACAGTTTAAAAATTTATTTCATTTCAGGTGCATCTACTTTAGAAGGCATTAGCATTGACTTTGCGCTCCATTACTGATTAGAAATGCATAGTATTTTATTCTCGAAAGGATTTTGTGCACAGTAAAACGTTATAGATGAAGTATGCTTCAGTGTCATTGTAAGATTTTCCACGCAGTAATGTAGATTTCATGTATTACTGCAAACTAGAGTTTTCGAGTTTATGGTTTATGTAAACTCAGGAATCTTCCAAATAACCTTGCGTTTATGGCTAGTTTTCTCAAAGATTGCCAATAAACTTTTTGCATATTAAACTTGAATTCAGTTTAGAATGGATCATATATGCAGATAGCGCTTCATTTTAAATCAATTTGCTTATAATTTTAGGAGTCTCGTTGTCCAATTTGTACGCTTCTGTTTATATTACGATTTAAAATTCTTGTTTAAAACAGAGATTATTTTATATACTGGATAAAGAGTGAACAAACTTGGTAAGCTGCTGTTTATTCCTTCCATAGATTGCCACTAACTTATACTGAAAATCTATTAGCGAAATTAATTTGTTACTGCGAATTTTTGTGTTTCAACGAAATTCCAACTGGATTGTCCTTTAGAAAATAAAATAATTTATGACGTGATTGATTTGGAAGAACAACCGGATGAATCAAAATTAGCACAATGGACGGAGAACATCAGTGAATATTGTACAAATATTTTATTATTTCTTTTGTATATGTACCTACATACTATATTCCCCAAACTGGTTTGCTGGATATAAAATATATAAATACACAGAAAGCAATTTTACTTACATTACATTAGTGTTTTGAGTGCATATGGCATACGTGAAAGTAGCCTGCACTAAAATTTGACAATCAGGCTATTTAGCATTTTTAACGTTCATTTGAAAGCGCATAGAACTGGTATTCATCACATCACCGTTAGTATTTGGGAACGTGAATTCTGTGATTGCCAATAGCCATTGAACAAATTGAAATACCCCACTTAAATTACACCAAATGAGTAAATCACAAATAAAACAATGAATATTTGTGGCCAGTAATAATTTGATTGTTTTTCTTCAATATGATTGCGGTGTCACAAAACCTATTTGCAAATTAATTTTTGCGAGGCAAATGGAAAAGTTACAATTAGTCGTGGACATGAATGTAAAATGATGTCAAAATAATGACGTTAACCAGACGTTTTGTTTGTATGTGCATGCCGCTTACAGCATTCATGCGACAGGAGTTGCAAATATTTGTTTGAGTGTTATGGAAATTACAATTAACAATAACATATTTGGCTGGACCGATTTGTTTGTCGAACTTTTACGACAATTTGAATTTCACCTCACACCTCACACATCTTCAATTCGATACATTTAAATGCACAAAGGATAATGTAAAGTTGATAGTAAAGTAAAGGCAGAAAAGTTGACTAAACGTAGAAGGTCAATGTCAAAACCTGAAGCCTTTGTAATTCGTAGAATTAATGTCTCGTGCGTAGTTTAAACTTTATTTGAATATGCTGTGTAGCAATAAAAGCAAGCAGCCTATTATGCAGAATCGAGATTTAAAACCTCGAACTATTGCTGCAGATGTGAGTAGGCATAGCAGTGATTTTGAGTACATAAAAAGATGGCGAATTATCTAAGCGCATCTCATCAACAATTTCAATTAAGTGTTTAAAGCATTTTGAGTAAAATTGAGGAATGATTATTTTGTGAATGTTCATAGGTATTCAAATGACAGTGGACTGTATAAGGTATAACAGGTGTTTAGTTAGTACCAGCTTTGAAAGAGTCAGATTTGTACAATCGAACTTCGTTATAAGGCACGTACAATACAGGGTGTTTGGTGAGGTATGTGAAATATTTTGCACATCGATTCCTGAGGTAATTCTAAGCCGAAATCATTCTTTACACTTTTGTCT
>VYYJ01000465.1:0-58686 GCA_021029165.1 Cyphoderus albinus
GTACCCGTTCCTTGCAGCGGTGCTCCTGGCTTACTGTTTCGCCGCCCAAGTGGCCAAGATCATTTATATCAAGCTGTTCAAAGAATGGTACTGAGGTTTTGTCTGACACAGTGTGAGCTAGTTTATGACAAGCGGACATTTGAAATCCGCATTTCGGTGTTTTGTGATTATCCACTACCAATTACATATTTTTTTCTTTATTGTTGTTATTCTTTATAGTTATAGTTAGTTAGTCTAGTTACTTTCTAGTAATCTAGTGTAATATTATGGATGCATTCGTTTAGTAGACTTCAGCGTAATGCACGAAAAGTTCTTTAATAATTTAAACGTAACGATTTCAGTTACATTATTTTTTGGACACAATTCATTACTTTGTACAATCAAGACAAGACAATAAAATCTGCTATATTCTTTGTTACTTAAGTATCTTTGTATAAAACCATATTGAATCCAAATAAAACTAAAAAATGGATATTGCTCATTTTAATGCAGACAAAAAGAAGTTCTAAAGAAGTTCATATTTCAATCACTAATAGTAGTTTACTAAATTCAAACAATTCATTTTCCACCTTTTTCATTTCAGCTTGATAGAGATTAATTAAACAATTACAACTTACAACACAACGCATATTTCATCGTGTTTTCCATCATAGATACATACATACTGCAATACGATAATAATGCTATTTCATTAAAAATTACATTCGTCATTTTACATTTATTCTCAGGAAAGGTAATTGAATCTGTAAATTGCGGAAGCGCTTGCATTGTTCTCTTATTTGTCGGCAATATTCTTTAATTGCACTTAAATATGAGAAAATCTTCAGAGAGCAGGAGAACGTCACTCATCATCATGTATCTCAAAACGAATAAGGTTATCTTGAGATTAGTAATATTAATATTACTGTCTTGTCTTATCGTTCCAAGTATCAGTTTGCCCCAGCAGCAAAAACATGAGCCTACTACTAGAAAGTCATATTATAGACCTTGCAATGGTCATATAAGTACGTAAATTTTAACTTCTTTTAAAATTGTTAATTAATCCTTCATTAATTTGTGTATTTTTTATTTTCAGTTCCAAGCAAGCCAGGCACTTGTCCGAAGTCAACAGCTTTCCGTTTCCAATCATGCTTGGCATGCTACGACACTTGCAGCAGAGACTCAGAGTGCCCAGGACGAAGAAAATGCTGTTTCATGGAATGTGGGAACGAGTGTCGAGTCCCTCTACGTTACCGTAATTATGAGCAACCTTATCTACAACCATTCATGGCAATGGGATGATGCTAGTAGGCAGTAAAAACTCGATTTTGAAGAAAATAATCCATCAAATATGGTTTGAATTAGTTCTAAACCATGGGCGACGCGTCATTTATTGTATTAAAAGGAGATAAATATGTGTTTTATGTGAATCTCAGTAGTTCATTCAATTAGGTTTAGGTTAGTTTGGGGTAGTTGGTTAATTTGACAAAAGTAGCAATTTTTACAATGCTGATACAATGGACGGTGACAAGAATAAAGATGAGAATGAAAAAGGTCCCAAACCCCCGGATGGAGGTTTGACATGAAAATGAATTCACTGCTCATATCACCCTAGGTGAACCAGTTTCGTTTGCACTTGAACATTTTAGCGTTTGATTTTAAAACCATCCTTCCTTGTTAGGTTGGGGATGGTTCGTCGTCGCGGCGTCATTCTTTGTTAATTTTTTTGGTGACGGCGTTTCCTACACATTTGGTACTTATCTTTTAAAGATAACTGATGACTTAGCAGATGGAAACAAATCAACAACGGCTTGGATTGCTTCGCTAATGGCTGGAGTTACCTATGGATGCGGCCCAATTTCAGGAGCCTTTATAAACAAGTTCGGATGCAGAATCACTACGATCATTGGCAGCATTTTGGCTTCTTTTGGATTTTGCATAAGTTTCTACGCGAAAAGTCCAACGGTCCTATATTTCACCATTGGAATAATTGCAGGTCTCGGCTTGGGAATGATGTACCTTTCGTCGATTGTGGCGGTCTCGATGTACTTTGATAAGCGACTCGCGTTTGCCACTGGAATTGCAGTTTGTGGTTCTGGTGTAGGAACTGCCGCAATGTCAGAGTTAGCTGGTTTTATGGTATAAACTAAATAATATAAAACGTTAGCAAGTTAGCTATTTATTAACTAACTTTATTTTATTATTTTTAGATAAACAAACTTGAGTGGAGAATCTGTTTAGTAATTAACGGAGGCATTCTTTTAGCCTGCATCTTCTGCGCCTTATTTTTTAAACGCTTAAAAAAGGGGAAGGTGGAAAAGAAGAAATTGGTCCAGGAAAGTATTATTCATCTAACGGGCAGCCTCGAACATGCACCTGTGAACCATGAACTAGGAAGTTTGGACATTGACTCCCAAGAGCTAAGCGAAACAGGGAATGAAGGAGAAACATCCACATCGTCATCCATATCGTCATCAGCCGCAACAACGTCATTCGTGAATCAGAATCAGAACCCAGTGACAGCTCAAAGCACCAAACCCGTCACTGCGAAAAAGCAGCGTATGAAGAAGTGCTGCGGAGTTTTTCGCTTTCTCCTGCAACCTGTCTTTTTCCTCTTTACGCTTTCTAATTTTTTTACTAATATCGGATACAATATTCCATATACTTATCTTGTGGTAAGAGATTTTGCACTTAATTACTTACAACACCGCTATGTTAACATTTATACCTTTATTGTCGACAAACAGGATTTAGCGACAGGGACTAAGGAAAATCCAATCCATGAACATTCCGATGCACAAAGGCTTATAACAATTATTGGAGTCGCAAACATTATCAGTCGTCTAGGCTTGGGCTTCATAAGTGACTTTAAATGTGTCAATCGACTCTTTCTGTATAACTCAGCTCTTACAATTTGCGGACTAGGTACTTATCCTCAGTAAGAGGGGTTTAATTGGCCTCACTTGATTAAAGGTGATAAATTTAATTTTTTGGTTTAGCCGTGGCGCTGGCACCAGTAGCTGTCCAGAGTTTGCCGCTATTGTGGGTAATAGCAGCCGTGTTTGGAACAAGCGTCGGGGTATTTGTGAACTTGTCGTCAGTTATCTGCGTTGATCTGTTGGGCCACGAGAATTTAGTCAATGGCTTCAGCATTATTTTGTTCGCACAAGGTGTGGGTACCGTAATTGGTGCTCCTATCGCCGGTCTGTTAAACATGATACCAACTGAAACCAAATATTTAGTAATTTACTACGATAAAATTTATCAAAAGTTTATTACATCACAATTTTAGGCGCATTATTTGATACTTATAAAAGCCACGATGCGGGATTTGGGCTAACTGGTGGTCTAGTGTCTTTGAGTGGACTGATCCTCTTCATTGTACCTTGTCTGCAGCGAAAGACAAAGAGTCAGAAGCATGCTGCTCCCAAACCTGTTCTTAATAATAATTCGGACAAAGTCGAACCGGAAATACAGCTAACACAGCTAGAGTCGTCAGTTTCCACAAAGGATCAAACGCTTTGATTAATTTAAACTTACCTTGTAACTTTACATTTTCTATTTGCGTTTTAAATAATTCTGTTTAAACCGAAAATGAATCTCTACTACAATTTTATGAACAGTGTTTCTTTTATTACAATAATCTACCTCTAAGCAGCTAATCAAAGTTTGTGTCCATCACATCTATGAAATTCATGGACGAATCCATGTTATGCTGTGGACCATCAAATTCCTTATGACGTAAAACCGGACTCATCATTGTTTCCACTGGAGCCTCTGGTTCAGTCAGGTCCACTATTTCCGTTGGCTTTGTGAACATTTTTGCTCTATCCCCAATTAATACAAATATTTACAGTGGCACATGCAAATCTAATAATTCCATTTCCATTAAAGAAAGCTTCAAGAATAATGTTATAAAAATTTGTCTTACTTTTCCCCTTGAAGTAAATCAATTAGGGCCTGGAGAAACTGGCGAAAATCTTTCATACTCCAGACACAAACTTTTAATGCAATCACCCCTTCTAGTTTAGAATTTAATTCACATTTTTGTCATAATCGAATTATGTTACATAAAAATCACGATTGACACTAAAATTGCACTTGATTGGATTTGATTGGCCGCCGTTTGTCAACTGATGATGTACTTACTGTAAGTAAAGTAAAATTGTCATTGGTAAGAAAGATTTGAATAATAAACCTCATTGAAAATTATATTAGGTATTTGTTATTTATTACTGTTTGATTCTACCTGTGTGTTTTTAACTAAATCAGAACTATCGTTTATTTCAATAATATCTCAAGGTTTTGACTTGGTTAAAACGTACAAGGTGAAATTATCAAAGGTAATTTGAAAATCGATATTATTTCTCGACTCTTTGCTTAATAGTAGTTTAACGTTTAGTCTTCAATTTCGGAGTTTAAACTAGACCTAAACACACACGTAGTTCTGAATCAGAACTTCTGATTCAAGTTTATAAGGAAAGCCATTAAGGTAAAAGCAGAAAATCGATAAATCTGATTATGGTGAGTGCCACAAGTACCTAATTTTAAATGCTAACCAAGTCGTAAATTAAACTTAAATTTTTATACTTATTTTCCGGCATATATTTCCGGAAGACAAAACACGACACAGAAGAACACAGAGGAATGATATTTTAACCTTTCTAACAGTTGTATTCGATACATGTTTTCGCATAATGTTTTTAGTTAATGGAAAGTTCCGTGTTTATCAAACTTTAAACTCGCCTACAAGAAAGTTGTTTTGGACTAGGCCTCGTGGAGAAGAGAATACAAGATATAATTAATTAAAGACTTCCTACGCACTTGCTGGTTGAGCTGAGAAAAGCTACGCCGTAAAATGTAAAATGTCCCACAAATAATTCGGTAAGAACAAGGTGACTAGAGTAATATATGGGTAAGAAGAAGTAATTCATAACCCTCCAAATTGAATTGATACGCTCATGTTTTTTTATTAAACGTCTCTTTATTTTACTTTACTTATTAATACGGTTAGACATTAGGATTAATTAAATATTGATTGTTGTGTAGATTTATACATAATTCCATTTGACGTTTACGTACAATACTTGTTTCATTTTTCATCCTCCTACGAGTTTCTAAAGGTTAATTCACAAGATAAATTCTTGTATACATTGTTTCTTTACTGTAACTGTAGTGTATCGTCTAGTTAATGTATGCCACTTTTGTATTACAATTTAAAATATTAGAAGTATTGTAACATGATATTTACCCTAATTATACTTATACTACGGTATAAGTTATACCCACACAATGAGTTGCATGTTTTACAACTGATTTTCCAATTTATAATTTTTCAATGTTAAGGACTTCATTTTCGTTCAATGAAAAATTTCTAAAATATTATTATGTAAGAACTGATGCTTCTACTGATTTAATATTATTCATTATTCACCTGTCTACAGAAATTGTGCATTACTATCAAATAGTGTTCGAAATTCGATGATAGTTACTTACATGTTATGTTATCCTTGCTTGCCTTTTAAAATTTACGTTATTACGTAATGTTACGTTACAATTTTATGACAACTTTATGCGTATTCTTATTTTACACAATTTTAAGAGTAATTTTGTAGCACACGATTAGTACCCATCTTACCTTATTGGCTTGTTAAAATTGATTAATAAATTAAGTGTAACGAAAAATCTTACGAATCAATACTTCCATAAAACAACATGATAATCAAACATCCGTCGCTTTGGCCGTTGTGGGAACCCCTCCACCAGCACCGCCACCACTGGAATTACTCCCACTGGGAGTCACGCCGAAAGTGGTTACGGTGACACAGAAAGCACTAGAAGTCCTACCACCTCCACCCATCATCATTCCACCGCCCATGGCCCCACTGCCTCCAGCACCCCCAGGATTGCCAGCCATGCATGGACAGGTGTGATGCTGAAGATTGTTATCATCGACCATTTCGTCCATCAGCGTGTTGTTATCATCCTGACTTGTGGTGGAAGGAGGCGGTGAGGGCAGATCAGTCTGAATACCTTGATTAGTCCCACCTCCACTGCCCCTGCTTGAACTTGAGTTTTGTGACTGCGAAGTCACCTCCTCAATCACATTATGCGAATGCTTGAATCTCGACGGTAGAATGGACACAGTGGAGCACGGTTTGTTCCAACTCACGGATCGACTGCCTTTCGTGCTGATCGCAGAGTCGGATGAGGTACACGTTTCAAAACTGACATTTTTCACAGCCCCGCCACCGCCGCCCATAACGCCGCCTCCAACTCCTCCACACGAAGGATCCCCCATCATGGAACAGTCGCCGACGTCAATGATCCCGGAGTCAAATTGCATTCCTGTACTGACTCCTCCACCTCCTCCATTTCCTCGATGATGGACACCGAGATTGTTCAAGTTGCTTTCCTCACTCCCTCCATCCTCCATTATCGTCATAACTGATTTATTATTCACAGACTGGTCTCTCTCCTTCTCCAATACACCTGGGACAAATTCTCCCCGGACTGGAAGCAATTGAACTTTTCCCGTCGTCCGAAATGTAAATTGCGTCACTTCTCTGCACGCCACGCCGCATTCTCCACTCGTTCACAATGCCAGCGGCCGAGTTGCACATTTTATTGTTAGGTTGAAGTAACTGCTCCGATGACTGCTGCATTTGATGCGCCACTACATTGTTCGTCGAGCAGATCATGATTTGATCTGAATTCTGACCTGAGGAGTAAGTGCTGCCCCCTTCGTCATACGTGTCACTCTGGTACGCCTGCTCTTGGACGGCGGGCAACATTGGAAAGTGTCGATTGAGATACCTCACAGNCCTTCGTCATACGTGTCACTCTGGTACGCCTGCTCTTGGACGGCGGGCAACATTGGAAAGTGTCGATTGAGATACCTCACAGGAATCATGGGAATGGGACCGTGCGCAGGGCAGTAAATTGGAATCTGACTTCCTAGTTCACTCTCAGTATCAGAGAAACCGGAAGCTGGGGACACGATATCGGAAGCGCCTGGAGATCTAGAATACAAATAAAATAAAAAAGTTCCAAAGTAAGGTTTTGGATTTGGGACACCCAATATTAAGTTAGCTAGTGTTAAATGTTACTCACTCCAAGTCATTCTTGAAAAAGATGGGACCCCTGGTGATTGGAGCATTGGAGTTCTGGATGAAATTTCCAGTGTCTTCGCAATCCGACGATGGCCCACCCTTAGTATTACTTGAGTGACAGGTGGAGTGTTTTCCCTGTATCCTCCTTCCTCTTGTGGTTTCCATTGCCCCCCTCCATCTCACCCGATGATGATATGCAACAGCAGTCGCAACAACTGCCCTCATTACCACCCCCATGCCCGCCTCCGTTGCTGCCTGTTTTGTTGATACCTCCTTTAATTCCCGTGGTGTTGTTAGCGTCTCCGACAGAGTTAACTGCAACGGCATTGCTACGGCGTCGTTGTCTTTCCCTGCGTTTGGTACTCCGGGTGAACCAACAGAAGCAGATGCAAAGTCCACAAGTGAGAACGGCCAAAGGAGCTGCGACCACTGTGAGCATGATTGGTGCTTTGTAACCTTTACCCAGAAAAGTGAAAGTCAGAGAGAACAAAATCATCAATCTTCATCAACTTTCTCCAGTGAAAGTCTGGTGAAATATTTGTGTGTAATTTATTATCTTGCTCCACGAACAATTGCGCTCGTCTGAGGGATCAGTCTCGCCACAGTGGCTGATTCCGTCGCACACGAGCTCCTTCGAGATACAGTAGTGACGAAGGTCGGGACAGGAGGAGGTGCCCCCTTTGTGATGGTGCGTGAAACAAATTTGCGCTTCTTTGCACGGAAAACGGGAACTTTTCGTGCAATTGCCTAAAACGAAGGAAGACGAAGATTTCAGATATTAAAAATCAATTAGATAATTAAATTCATTGTCATTCTGCTGATTCCAACTTCTTGCTTGATGGGACCGCATAACGGAACCAATTAAGCGTGTACGTACAAAGCAATTAACTGCTTTTAATTAATTACAGCAAAATAATTTATCGGTAACAAGATTTACCTGCGGTGTCAAACTCGACGTCGGACCAGACCAGCCTGAAGCCAACGTTTGCATCCGAGTCATTGACAGGCTTGGAAGGCTCTGTGGTCGTAAATCGGATCAGGAGACGATTCCGATCTGACAGCAGCACTTTCTCATCATCCCCCTGAAACATGTAACACCCACACGTAAGTCAAAACTCACTTTATTTTGTCATCATAGATTCATAATAAAATAAACACGTACGTCATTAAATTCATAAATAAATTATTTTCTCTCTATTACTCAGACTCAAGGTTTCTCATCTGCCAACTCAACTTTACCTAAGACACTGTTAAGTGAGCACTGCCACACACCAGAGCACAAATGTGTCACATACATCACGTCACACATTCTATGTCACGAGATAGAGAAAGAGGAAACTAGAGCAAGGCTCAAGTTGACAAAATAACTTCATTTCACTAATGCTTACCCGCAGCATTTTACTAACTTAACTAACTAACGCTCCAGGGCTCCCGGTTATTATATGCAAACCATGTACGAGGACAACTTTTTATATTTATTCCAAACTTACCAAAGCTTCCTATAAAATGATTTTGACTTTACAGAAAATTATCATTATTACTTAATATCTAGTCATAGTCACGTCATGAATGAAAAGATACTTTTTCCAGCATCACCAGCGAACTGAAACTTTTTACATGTGCAAACTACTCAAAAATAAAAGAGGAGAAAGTTTCTTTTTTCCATGCTCCTCTTTTAATTTCATTTTTTTCTTTTGTCAGCCAAGGAAAAATGATTACTGTATAAAACAAAACGGAGACGGCTTTTCTCTCTGTCGTCTTGTGAAAATGAAAGGAAATTTTCTACCCGGAAGCAACACCCATGCAAAAGCCGAGATACCTGTAGATAAAGGCTATGAGATGCCTTCACATTCATATAGGAATCTAGCGGAAACTGTAAGCTTTTAAATTTAATTTTAAAGGAAAATGTCTCTAGTTGGCTGGAACAGGAACGTCGTGGAAAACGAAGAAGTCTCTGCTTATAATGTTGATGATGATGCTGAGACTGATGATGATAAAAGCTTCTGTAGAAAGTAAACCAAAATCGAGTTAAAAGCTCCAAAAAGCACCGATCATCATCATCACGGTGGTGGTGGTCCATCCATCCACCTCTCATTGTATACACCAAATTGAAAGCGAATTCCTTTCTATTCTATTCATTTCGTCTCGTTCAGTTTTAAGCAACGCAACGTTAACGCAAACGTTAACAATGCCACCAAGCAGAGCAACACTCGGGTCTTTATTTCTGGAGAAATAAATAAATGCTGGGAGCAATAAGACTCGACTAACTGGAACGAAAAGTTGCAACAGAGTTTTTCTTCTGCTCTTGTTTGTTTTTACGTATGTACACTTTCCCATATATCACCAGTTAAGTTTGCGTGTGTGTCCACCAAAGGAATGTCGGGCCTTTTCCCACAACGACCACCGCAGCATGAAGCGAAAAGCATGAAATGTGCATTAAAAGGGGGAAAGTGCAAAAACAGGGTTTGGATTGAATCAGAAGCAAGCTAAGGCCAGGCAATAATATAGCAATCGCTGTTTTGTGTATGAGCCATGAGCCATGCCAAGCCAAAGACTTTCTCTCCAGGGTTTCTATTTTTTTCAACACTATTTTATACCAAGCAGGACATTTTCATTTCTCTTCACCGGCATCATCGTCATCATCATCGCGATGTTCATGAGTAAGAGTAACCAACGACGGAATACCACCACCCAGAGAAAATCTAATAATACGTTCACTTTCTCTCTCTTTTACAGCCAAAAAGCTTTTATTCCTTGTTCATCATCATCATCATCATGAACAACAACAGTGGCAGAGCAGGAAAAGCAGCAACAGCAGAGGCAATAGCTCTTTTTTCCTCCTCAGTCTCATTTTGATCGAGAGAAAAAAAATCTTTGTGAGAAGGACCAACCAAAACATACATTCTCCTTTTGTTCATATTATTAGTAGACTTTTTTTATACGTGTGCTATCTATCCATTACGAATTCGAGTAGACGCTTTTTATAGTCAATGACGAGTGCTACCATAAATAATATTGTCAGCTTCATCATTATCATCATCATGAGCATCAGGAGCAGGAGCAAGCAAGAACAACACCAACATCATCACTGGTGCTCAGCTCGGTGTTCTTAATTAGTGCTATTTTTATGCTTCGGATTGCACAAATTTTTCCCATTTCCTTTACTTCCCTTCATTGATTTCGAGTCGAGTGGAGAGAAAAAAAGATAAAAAGTTGGCACCAGTGAAAGTAAATGAAGCAGACGTTTGTATTTACCTTGTAGAAGCGTGTATCCCCGCAGAATTTTTTTAACACAGTGTGGTCCTCCAGTGAGTGCTCGTAGCCATCGTAGATTCTTAATTGAGCCTTTTGACAATTAGCTGCGTATCGTTTTTCCGCCAGCCAGTTCCAGCCAAGAAAAGTGAGATAAAAATAGAACAAAGAGAACAATTTTTAAAGAAATTATTACTTTGTAATTACCAACATCTTTTAGACACGGTACGTGACTAAGAATGCTCCAGCTTCAATAATATAGTACGTACAAGGAATTTTATTTTATGTCAAGTTGAAGTTGTTGAACAGTTGAAGAAGTTACACATCTTGGTCAAAGTCACCCCTCTTGAAGTTCGAGAAGGGTTCCCAATTGGGAATTGACGCTGCAGTGCAGCCACTAATAAAAACATGCACAGGGCATAGACTCTACAGTACACAACTAGCAAAAATAACTAAAACACTGAAGTGACTGACTGACCGAAAATATGATGGAATGCTAATACCAGTACAGAAATGGCACTGTGATAGTTAAAGTGCGCATTACTTTCAAATGAGAAAAGACCATCGATCACTCATTCATTCCAGCATTGAAAGGCACTTTCCATTTTGTGAAGGCCAACCAACACGCTTCCTGCACACTCACTTCTTTCGTCTCTCCCGAAAATAGGATGATACCCTTTATTAAGTATGCGCACATGATACTCTCTATTAGGTAAGTAAGTGGTAAGAAGCTTTTTCGTCTTCCATTCTAACATCAACATAAACGTGATCTTCACAAAATCGCATCTTTCTTATCCTCATGCATCCACTATCAAACCTTATTTATATTTTAAGCAGAGACAGAGCGCCTCATCGCTTTTTTTAAGGTAACTTGATAAAACAGGAATATTTTGTCTTCACTCTCTGTAATGCATCCCATCGCCATCATCATCTTATTCAGAGTAGCACAACAATATATCATTGGCATTTTCATTTTTTCTCCCGATTCGTTCGTGCCTTGAAACTGGAGAGAAAAATATGCTTTCTCTTCGCTTTTTTCTCATGGCTTGTCATCATATTATATCATATCATCATATGATCAGTTTTTTTTCAGTTCTGCTCTTGGCTGTGCCTCCATTTGAAAAAGACGAAAAGCTGAAGCTGAAACTCATGTCAACTTTTGTTGAGGAAACTGTCACCGAGGCTAAACTGATTGTCTTGTTGTGTTATGGCAGAAAAGTGTGTATAATATGCAATTCTCCAGCATAGTAGCATCTAGTATCACTAAACCATGTAATAATAATAATAATAATGTCTTGGCTTCAAGCTACTGGGTACATGCATTACTTTACTTGACTGATACTCCTCCAGCTATTTTGTATTCTGAATATGATTCAGTTTTCCCATTTTCTCCGGGGGAAGCATTATGTTTCGTATAAGGAGGAAGAAAAAGGCTTTCAGCGATACAATGTGGAATGAAGTGTGAGAATCATGGATGAAAGGAACATGATGTTAATGCTATGACTGCGTCCTTTATATTGTGAAGAAAATGCACGTAGGTACATACTTTGCATGCAAAAAACGTCATTGTTGTTTATTTACTATTTTACCAGGAGAAAAAACCTTTCCCGCTTTCTTTTTCTCCTCCTATACCACCCGGAGGAAAGGAAGCTGGAGGGAAAGCGGAAGTGAGGATGATGGTGATCGATCTCTACAATAATAGTGTTTTTGTGTACCTAAGCACAGTTTAACTTTTTTACCAACGTGCCAGTGTCATCATCATAATAATCATGGATCGTTTTTCCTCTCATTCATAAAATTTTCGTGGAGAGTGAAAGTGAAAGTGTGGAAAGAAAAAAAGAAGGAAAATACGATGGAAAAAGAAAGTCAGTTATATAAGGTAACGACGTTTGTATCGAAGATGATAACCTTTTAATGACTTTTCCTCTCTTATATTCACAATACAGTCTCAATCCATTTTTATTATCCAGAATTGCGTAGGTGTGCACCTGAATATTCCTTTTATCATTGTGACTAGACATTGGAGCAATTTTCCGTTGAACAAATTGAAGATTAACTTTGTGATATGATAATCAAAATCCTTCACACAATTTTTATTTTTATTTTCGTATATTGAATAAAAGCAAGTATCAATATCTACAGAAAGTTGTTACCTGTGCTTCCCTGAAACTCCAGGTGCTGGACCCTAACATAAATGGCATGATTATATTTGACCCGAATGAGCCACAAACAGTCAAGGCCGGCTGCATACCCCCTGGGATATCCGGGACTGACCACTGTGCCTCCAATACCCTGCACAATGTCCCCACACGGACTTGTAGCATTCAGTCTTGGCGTTGTTACAAACATTTCGTCGACAAATTCGTAAGTTGCCATGAAGCCATTGCTGTGCACTGCATGGTTAGATCTGAACACCAACTCTGCGGTTGGATGCAGTACCAAAATTGGCCCGGGAAGATTCATACCGCAAAACCTGCCTAAAAATGTGCGTTGTCCCCTCACATCCACCGTATTAATTTCCAGGTAGTCGTTGAGGCATCCAGCTGAGTATCTGGGCTCCAGGTCAAAGTGTAAAAAAGTGATTTTGATCCCTTGCCAAGCTTCGCCCTGTAACTTGTACTGGCAGAGGGCATCCGGAGGATAAGGGGCGGGATAGCCTGGGGAGGTGATGTTGCCCTGTGAGGAGACACCTGACAACGCAATAAACTGGCTACACACTGAATGAACACAGGGCAGACGAGTCACCGTGATTAAGCCCAGCACAAGCATCGATGCTCGTGTCCACACTGAAATCTGGAACTCCACCAGGAGGAATCTTCCATGTTTCCAGCGATGAGTTGTCATTGTCATACTGCCTGGAGAGACTTTCACAGACAGGAGAGTTTCAGATTCCTGGAAGACGACTTATTTTTTACAGTGGATTGATTAACGGCGCGTGCACTCGCTTCCTGTGGAGCACACCAATTACTGCTAGACACCAGTTCCTCTTCCACCCCTCGTCATTGTCATATAATCAAATTCATTTTCTGCAACTCATTTTCCACACGATAACTTTCTCCGTCTTCTCTTCTCTCCCCTCTTTCCATTTCCGCTCTTCACTGAAAGTGGACAGATCCCTTCTCCAGGAAAACCTACAAAAATACATTATGCGCATAATCATATCATAATCACAACAATAACGGTTATAATCTGCTTTCTCTGCCTAAAATCACAGTTTCACCACACTTTTAATAATACTGCTGCAACAATAATAATGCCCATGAAAATAAAAGCATAAACACATTTCCATAATATGAACTACACTCCATTATAACATTGTGCACAATTCCACTTTTTGACGCACCAATGGTGGCGACGGCGGCTCATCTCATTATTTCGTCTTTTTTCATTTCCTTTGCCATCCTTTCTTTTCTTTCCTCGAACCATGAAAAATATCATTCATATTCAGATCCGCGAATGAGATTCATTTCGTTTTCGTGTACAGCACAACGAACACAGCTCTTTGGACTCCACCGGGCGATAGCTTAACATTGGTTCCATAAGGGTAAATTGCTCTTATGTTAAGCTATCGCCCGGCGAAATCCAAGTAGCTGCGTTGGTTATGCTGTATATGGAGTGAACAACGTCAATTGAAGAGTAGCATAATCAAAGTACATTCAAATCTCTATATTTGGAAACGCAGCGGAAATGAAAAGAGTACTTCAATGAAAAAAGGAAAATTAAGCCAGAAGCTCTCCAGTTTTCTCGCTTCCTTCACAATGGAAATCGTTTCTCTCCAGATGGATGGATAGATGAATGGAGATACACGAACATCTTTATTCAGTGAAGCAGACATGAAAAAATCATCATCCTCTTCCAATGATTACATATTATTGGATAAGGATAAAAGATATTGAACACGACTAGATCGGGACGACGTTCACGCACACACCAAACGAAAAAAATATAATCTTTTTTTTCTCAGAAGCAGCAAGTAGCCTCAGTCCGCGTCCGCCGCTCGCGCCTTTCTATTATTATATTCCAGACTTTTTTAGATTAACGAAAAAAATATGCTGGGAGAGTAAAAGTAAAAAAGCGTCGGGCAGAGGAAAAATGCATGCATGCATCATCGCTGTGGCTGTGATCAAGATGATCATCCATAGCATCAAGGCCGAGCCACTCAAATAAAAATAAAAAGCTTTTACAAATTTTTCGATAGTTTTTACGATAGTATTTTTCAAGTAACAAGAGGAAAATATAAAAGGGAGAACGCGTGTTGGATAAGATAACATGCAACCGTGCAATTTCAGTATTTGAGAAAAAAAGATCATGATATTTTAGTTTTGTTATCTAGCGAATGAGATACAAGATCGGATGAGATCTATCTCTGAGAAGAGGAAAAAAACAGCGAAAGAAAATTCCCTTTTTATTTTCCTTCGAATGTGAAACAGCGTTTTGTACTGTAAAGTGGAAGTCAGCTCGAGTTTTTTCTTCTATTTTTCATCACTGTGTGTATGTGCTTGTTTTTACGCGAAGGTGGAAAGTGAAGAGTTGTTGAAGGGAATAAATGAGAATTTCTATGAATTTATCTCTCTTTTCTCTTTCATTCTCCATCTCGAGTTTTTGGCCCAGTCCACAGCAAACTCAACTCAATTCATATAAAAAATGGGTTGAATTCGATAGATAGAATCCGCTGCTACCGCGCTGTTTTTTTTTGGAAAATGGGAAAGAGTAAAAAGCAAAGGTTGAAGATAAGCACACATGCTAACGCTGCTGCCATTTGTGGCACTACTAGTGCTGACTTGGCTTTCCACTTTCCTTCTTCTTTTGGCCACAAAAATACACCCGTATGTGTAAATACACCAGCTTGATGAATTTGTTTGAAAAAAGTGGAAAAAGCAGGAAGGCATGGATTTTCTTGTTTCTCTCTTGTCTCTACTTTCACTCTCGTCTTTCCTTTCTCATGCTTAACCAAATTCTTTCTGCAATCTATCTATTCCTGGAAATAAGGACCACCCACAAACTTTGTCCCTCATTCATCGACACACAGGAGACAGGTTCAATAGGTACTTAATATTAACAACCAACGATACAACTTGCACAAAATCCCCCCTCTCCTCATTCCCTTGTCTTCTTTTGCACTTATTTCTTTATCTTATCTTGTTCAAGTTGTCACCTCTTCAAAATTTCCACCTAGTTGCACTTTCTCTCAGCAAAGAAACGAATGCATAAATCTAAAAAACAAGTGTGAAGAAGACTAGAATCATTTTATTATTACTGCCATGATTCTTGTTTATTTATTCTGCTGTGTCCAACAAAACCCGGTTGAGCACCAAACAATATAAACTACAACACACACTTAAATACATGACATGACAAAGTGTGTTTCTAAGTTGAGTGAAGAACGCAATAATATTTATTTACATGCTTGCTACTCTCTTCGTGGCGATGGCTGTTGCATGGAGTGGATTCACGATTCACTTGAGTTGACTCACTTACTACATCCTCGGAGGAAGAAAATGAGATTTTTAACACATTCAACAATTCGAGAGGCAGACAGAGTGATGAGAGATGGGTACAGACCGCTTAGGAAAAATATCAAATGAGGAGATGAACAAGATAAACATGTTTCCTCGTCATTTCACTTGACAAGAAATCCTACAGAAAAATGTTCAAGAGAAAAGAATGAATGAAGGAAAATGAGGAAAAATTATTTTCTCTACTATACGTTTTTAGAGCTTGAGTTTTCTTTTCTCTGAGTTTTCACCCCAGCTAAACCAAAACAAGTGAAGTGAAGGCATGACTTTGGTTGAATCACTTGTTGTTGACTGCCACACAATGATATACAACACTTCAAAATGCCAAGAACAAACAGTTCAAACATTGCATATTTTTCAGTATTTTACCACCCCCTTTATTTAGTGAAGTTTCAATGTAATGAAATAAAAATGTTACATTTCTCAATCCGACCTCAATTTGTCAAATTTTTCAAAAGTGGATAAACAAAATATGCTATGCTATACATTCAATAAAACGGCACGTTAAAAGTAAAAGTAAGGTTAAGCTCGTAACGAATTAGTGAGCGACTCTCTTCAGTCTTTTGAATTTATCCAGAAAGAAAGTTCAATTTATGCCACAATATTTTTTCGTGTACCTATACTTATTACTTATTAAAGAGAAACTCGGATTTTACAGAGACACGTCGGTTAATTCAGTTTTGAAGACTCCACAGAGAAAAATCTAATTTCACGTGGATTGCGAGAATGATTGGGAAAAGGTAAAGGAAGAGTGGATAAAGTGGTAAACCATTTTGTTCTATATTGGCTTGTTCCTCTTTAATTTATGAGACAAGAGTCTGTGCACTCTTTCCTTTTTATTGCATTCATTCGCTTCTTTCTCACTCATGTCTCAAGTTGTTGGGACTGTGACTGCTGCTGTGGCTGTGAGCAATGACTAACAAATGTAAGTGAATCAAAACCAGCTGATTTTAATACACTTCCAATCTGATATGAGTACCTTCGAAATGTTCCTCCAATGAACATTTTTCACGCTTTAAATGATCAAAGTGAATTGACATGATTTCCACTTCCCAGAATCCGCTTTTCCTTTCATCAAAAAACTTTCTCTTAGAAATGCACTCTGCGGGTGGAACTCCGACCAAAAGAGCCTAGCCACTGAATCCACTCCTCTTTTCTTCTTTTATTTTCTTTACACTACTAACAAATTCGCAGGAAAACCGAACACGCAATTAAAACCACGAAAAACTCACTTTTCCTCTCCGCCGCTACGTGTGTGGCCCTGTTACGCTCTGTTTGGGCCTACCTGCGTGCCGAATAAAGTTTTCCTGAGGAAGGACCAAAAGTGTGAAGATTATCATCATCACTTCCAGAAAGCCAGAGAGAAAACAGTTTTATGAGCTTCCGGAAGTTACTCAACGATAGAATATAACGCAAGTAAATACGGAGAAAGTTTATTCTCTCTAGGTGATGGTACCCCTCATAATTTTGTATCATTCTGCATATTTTGGAAACAACACAAGGAAAACCATGCGGATTGGTGAAGGAAAGGAAAAAAGTGAACTTTTTTATCGGAAAGATTTTTTTCTTTTCCACGCTATTTTACGAGGAGTGCAATAAAAACAAGGGAAGGAGAAAAAAATGTTCAAGTGGAAAACTCATTTTTTCTTCTTTTTTTCTTTTCTGGAAGAGTTATTCTTTTGACTTGTTTTGTCTAGCAGAGTGAAGTTAAGGAAAGGATAGTCCTTAGCCACTGGCCAGCCACAAAATTGGGGTGAAAGTTTTACGGTTTTTATTACATGGCCAACATTACAACAATTGACATTTATTCTTGAGCATACGTAGTCTAACTTCACAAATAATATTATCTGTGGAATACTATTATGGACAAAGTTACAAGGCATGAGGGAGAACACGACCAAGACCACATACATAATCGAATTTGAGAAAAAATAAAATACTTCCATGAACAATCTCCACATATTGTAAGGTATTTAATAATAAAAAATGCATTTATCACTTCTCAATAGGGAATTCAACGTTTATGGGACACGTAAATGCTTTTACTCACTGGGAAATAAAAAATCTGGAATCTTGGAATGCTGCACAGGAGGAAAAAAACATATACATATGCGCACATTTACTACTTCCTTTCCACTTCTGCTATACCAAGGGAAAATGTTATTGCCACATTGCAAGACAAATTTATTTCTCTTGTCATTTTTTACAAAATCAATATGGGATTACATGTGTTGTACATACCACAAATGTTTCAGTATATCTTCTTCTCTGTATTGAGTTCGGGATGCATTGCATAACCGTATAAAATATTCATTTCAGTTTGCATAACTTTTTTTCAGACCTTAAGGCTACCAAACTGAAATCATTCTTTATTTCCTACAGTACAACTTACATTATATTATACTTTCAGCACTTTTACTTAACGACTTCAAGAATTATGATCATTAACTCTATTTCTCAAATGCATGTTTTTTCAAACTCCACGTCCGCCGAATCTGACAAGTTCCAAAATAAGACTATTAAAAACGCTGGCCCGTATTTATATTTTACTAATCTATACGCATGCTTCCCTAAATGAAAATTATCGCAAATTACCCACAGCTGCATATGACAGCTACAAAATGCATTTCTACCGCACGCATGCATGATTTCCACTTTAACCACTGTCACCGATTAAATATACATTTATTTCAACTGGTGAAATTCAACCACAAAAGTTAACGACCCAAAAAACTTTAATGTAATACTTACAACAACATCATTACCGAACCCTTCCCAAAAATTACGCACGATCAATCACCAAAATGATTTCATTCATAATATAGCCAAGCAGTATAAGCAGTATATCTTCATATTTATTGTTTCATAACTTTACCATTACACAACCCAATAATCAGCAAGACCCGAAGCCCCAATTGCAAAATAAAGGGAATTTTTGTCCCCTGGAGAGGATTCACAGAGATCACCACTGCCAAAATCTCGTTTTCTCTTACCACGTATTAACAACATTTTCTAACTTTTTTCTTGTTGAAAACAAACAAACACATGCGTATATGTTCATTCATCGATAAGCTTAACGGCAAAACACACACTTAAAATCCGCACTGACTACTGAGTTGCATTACAACATTATTGCCACATTTTCGTCTGTCCGTTTCCCATTACATTAGATTTTGATTACAGATTAGGAAAGCACATCATCACCGTCAACATTCTTGTCATCAAGATGGCCATCATCATCAAGAAGCAGCAACTTTACTTTGGAACAACTTTCCCATTTTCTTTATTCATTCATGAGTATGAAAGTTCTCATCTATAAAAAGAGTAACTTTGATTCATTTGCATAAATGGAAACACGAGCAAGAGGCAACCAGCAGAAGAAGAGTCTTGGTCTGCCCGGAGCAATTTATAATATCTTCCTGAGAGCACTTTCGCCTTTGGGTTTTCTCTATTTTATTTTATTGCTCCGCAACTCAAAAGATACGATAGGATGCGATACATTATAATTTATAATAATATAATAATTTATAGACACACGTTATATAAAATGTAGATACATTATAGTGCTCAAATTTATGCTCGCATGGGTAAACCCCTACACTGCTGCAGTTTCTTGATTCTGACATGAATTTCCTTACTCGGAGCACTTTCTCCAGAAAGATTACTGTGGCCATGCCATACTATGTCGTCGTACTCTGTGTTTTCATGCCCTAAGTTGTTGACTGCAGAGGCAGGGAAAGGACGGAGGCAATGTCTAACGATAAAGAACGGATGTGAAAGTGTGCCCAGTCAATTTAAGTGTTTCATTTGTTTGTATTTAATGTATGTATAAAATAAATTGTGTGTCCTCAAAATGTTCATTCATTCACTCATTCAACGTACACTTTCCTTATCGAGTTAATTCGAAGAGTAAACCGGAGAAAATAATAATGATTCTCTTCTCATTGATTTCATGCTGAGAATACATTATTGTAGATCGCATCGGAATTCGGAATCATCTGAAAATGTCATTGACTTTGTATTTTACACATGGAGGAAAAGTAGCTCCATTTATTTACTCTGGGTGCACGCTACGCTCTCGTATTTGAACAACGTGAGTCAGGAGACACACTGAAGAGCTGAGCTACCAATTACAACTGAATTGATAGAAAATATATATGTTTTCCAAGCGTTTCACTCACTTTGCAAGTCTAATCGTTATTTGTATAGTAAGTATAATACATACATACACTTATCCAAATCACAGAGAAACACCTTGGGAAACGGAAACACAATTCAATTTGTAGACACGTGAACGTTTTAATGCTGTAACCGGATGCAATCAGTGCTGCTATCACAAAAAAAGGAAGTGAAGCGCGACTGATTTAACGCTCTACCAAGACTAGAGATTTACATACATTTAACCTGCAATGAATCCCAATTAGTGTAAACAAAAGATTCCCAGTGTGAGTTACAGTTACACTGACACAATAGTAACACCTACCCCTTATCAGATTTTGTGTGTGTGTGGTGCAATTTTTTGTTCTGCTCGATGTCGACAACATAAAATGAAGGAGCGAATTAAAAACGGGGACTAACAAACACAATTGAGAGAGACACCAATGTTATAATGTTGAATTGGATTTTGGTTGAATCTGAATGTGAGTGTTATGTGTTATGTATGTGACGCTATGTCTAGTATGTACTTAAGGAGAACAATGGGAGAAAGCGATTAATTTCCACATGGGCTGCCAATCCCATTCCGCTCAATAACTCCATTTATTGAAAATCGTCCTCTTTCCTCTTTTCCATTGTTATGTTCCCGGTTATTCGCGTATCCTTTTCTCTTCCCCACACAACAACTGTGTTAAGGCGGTTCGTATTCTCCGAAAAATTGAAGACAAGGGGGCAGGAGTGAAACAACGTGTTATACATGCATGATGATATGATGCCTCCTCTGCTCACTTTCTTCCCACTTACATCCTACTCCTAAGCTAAATTTACATTTCCATGCATGCTAAACAAAAAGAACAGTTTTATTGCTTTCCACTTTTTATCCATTTAATTTTCATTCTGCCTCCGTCTACCTTTATTTATAAAGTCACAACTTTGCCGTTAGCACATTTTATAAGCCGGTTCAACAACCAGTTTCGTTATTTCGGGAGTGTCAAATCCACCTGCTATTTTTCTTTGGAAATGTTATTCACTGGTCTCATTTTCCCCTAGTTTCAGCATGACTTTCTTTCTGCATCAAAACACATCATTGGATTCTTCTTCATCACTTCATCTCAAGTGATCCATTGAATGGCTTCATTCTCGGGACTCACAAAAAATGTGACGTTTGGTTACGTACATAATATGCCGTCATCTGGCTTCCACCACCAACCAAGCAGTTTACCACCACCCACCTGGCGTGCGCATCAGCCGCCGCCAATGTCTACTTCATAGTGTTCCCCATTGACTTGTAAATCTGGATTTATTTCCGCATAATATGGTCATTTCTCAACAATCTAAACAATCTGGGCCAAATCAATTAAACGGGTCATCGGAGAATATCCAAACAGCTGGAGAATATTTTTTCTGGGTGACAACATTTCGCTAGCATTACCAAAAAAAATATGCAGCTGTATATATACATATCTATTATTTCTCCTTAATTATATGACTTATTAAAATTAATTTCAATAGTTAGGTTAAGTTATTATTAAATAAGGGTTAAATTCAAACCTGCAAAATAAGCTGCAATTATGTTTCAGCGTGTGTATAAAAGTTGTTCGAAACACTGTCCAGGGTGCAGCTCAGTTTATTTAAGAATTTTATGTGGAAAACAAACTGGAAAATAAAGTTGGGCAGTAATTAGATGTGAGATCTATTTTTTGATATCTTATACGCAGCACAAACTTCAAAACTCTTTAGATTTTGGTTAGGTATCTTATTTATTTAGCAAATTAAATGTTTTCCTGGGCTGAACCCAAAAAACTTTATTCGACCGAATTGTCTTCCAATTGACTTTTCAATGTCACATTAACTTCACTTCACGACCACCACATTACATTACTTCTGTCCTTCAAACTGACTTACAAGAGGCAATCACTGTTACGTAACATTCATTGTCTGCTCCATCACTTTCTCCCCTCTAGTATCTCTGTTCGTTCTCCTTGTTCTCCGGGCTCCACTTTCTTTCTTTGCTTTCCACTTTGTTGAATCAAATCAAATCAGCGTGAGGATCTCTTGCCCAAGTAATTTTTAGCTGTCGACAAGGATTAATTAAGAAAGTGAAATTAGTCGTTCTTCCATCCATTTTCGAAATCACTGAATTCAACTTTCTTTCCTTGCGTAAGAATAAGAATAACAAGAAGAAAAGAATGTGTCCAACTTTCACTTCTCCTCTACTTCACACACAAAAATAATTTATTTAGCTCGGCGCTAAACAAACCAAGCGCCAAGGCTAGGCAATTCATGTACAAGCTAACCTACATACTACTTTAACCGCATTCTATTCCAACAATTTCTTTTCCACGAGCAGTTTCACCACGAAAATTGAATTCTCTACATTTTTCACCAAGGAAGGAGACGACTCTGTTCCCTTCCCTCCAAAAAATAATGACTCACTCACCCACTCACTCACAATCAAACCGGACAAGACGCAGCAAAGATTTCTCCGGGAGGAGAGAAAAATCCTAGATAAGAATAGACGCGTCGGTCGGCCAGAGCACAAAAGATTTAAAATATCTTCCCTCTCCTCTCAGTTTTTTCCCTGGAAGAAGACAAGAGAAGACGAAGAGAAGCCAGCTTGCATCTTCAACAGCAAAAAGTGAACTGACGGCTGCACTCCAAGCATTTCCAACTTTCCCTTCGAAAGAAAATGCTTTTCCAAGTGGAACGCAGCAAAAGCTCTCTCATCCGTAGATCCACTAGACATACACAAACATAAATACTCACACGTAGGAAGCAAAGCAAAGGGAGAGGAGAAAGATGGATCACATCATTCCATCCAGACTTTCTCTCTTCCACTTTCTCATGCACAATTTCGGCATCTACATTAACTTGCCCATGTACACATACATACAGAGACACAGAGACAGGCTACTAACCTAACAACTAACAGCGAACCGACATCATGAACAAAAAGAAAAACCAAGACAAAAATAATATGTGCACATAGAGAGAAGCGTAAAAATGTAGTCCTGTCATCATCATCACAATCACAAATGTGTGTACACTGAGAGTCCAAGTCTGTTGTAACGTTGTTGTGTCCGCAATTTCAATAGCCACATACGTAGATACATATGTACATTATATTGAGTAACTTATTTCTCCATCCATCCATTCTCTGTAAAGTACTTACGTTGGTCTTTATTCAGATCATCTTTGGCTGTCCTGTCTTTTTCCCCAATTGAAATCAGTTTTCGAAAAATTGTCTTTATTTTTCTGCTTCAAACCGAACTCGTGGAGATTCCTTTCTCCAGGAAAAACGACTTCCCACTGAATATGAAAAATGTTTCTTCACTACGCGTAAACATTTCGTGGTAAGTTAACTTTGGCATTGTATGTACATATATGTTTATGATATTATTTTTTTGGCTCTGTGTGACAGTGGTTGTGGTTGCACCATGGTACGGCAGGTTTTCACAATAGAATTATAAACGCACTAGGGAGTTGGATTCCACTAAAAAGATTTTATCGGATCTGAGCAAAGCAAGGTTACAAGGTTAAATGGAGAAGGAAACAAATTCATGAAGGGAATTCACATTTTTTCACAGAGAGTTAAACGGTAAATGGTTTTGGTGGGAGCTTTCAGCTTTCGTCATCTGCTGCAACAGTACAGAACAAACAGAGCGGCATGTTCAGAAAGAACTCCAAAAATTGATTGCGTCATTCAATGCCATAAACACGGATACGGAATAATGGACATGGAATGAGCAAGGGAATACTATCACAGTTTCTTCCATTAACTCCAGAATAATTTTTTCACTGAGTAACAAACAATTGACTGTGCGAATTAACGTTTTCGGTTCAATTAATGACATTTATCACTCCAACAGAAGCTAATTTCCCGAAATCTTTTGGTTTTCTCCACAATTTTCTTGTAATTTACGATTGCATGCTCATGACCACAACACAATGCTACAGAAATAATTATTGTCATTGTCATTCATTTCCAGACCTACGCTTTATGGCAGGTCCATTTCTGTCCCTTATTGTTGTGATTGTATGAAGAAGTTTGTGAAGGAGGAAGGAATGATCGGAGGAATCCACTTGTTTTTTCGGACTGTTCAAATATTGTTTGAAATGTATCCCTATAAAAGTACAGTATCATTTATAATTTGATGATAAACTTTAAAAAAATGTTTAGTAGTGTACTTCCCAGACAGTGGTAATAATTTCGTTTGGCTGTGATTATCATTATTGCCAAATTCAGAAACATAATTTGTCTATGATAGGCCGTCTATTCTTTGTTAGTCAATCACATGGCTATGTCATGCTATGTTACCTGCTACTACTATGTCTTAATAAGTGAAATTACATAATTGAATTGGCTAATGTCCTGTAAAATTGTGCAACCCAAAAGGAATTGCATAAGTCAATATTCTACACACGTTTGTTTCATCTGTGCTTGTAGAATACATTATAGACAGTATGGTTTAAGGTTAAACGAAGTAAATTACTTACTTTAAATTACTTTGCCACGGTGTCTATACTTATCAGTTTGTCCATTCATAGTAAAAACAAAAAGTGTTTCTTTTTAGAAGTTAGTGATAAAATGTGAATCTTGAAGAATGACAAACAAAACAATAAGAAAAGAATGTACATACTTATACATAAATAAGTGATCTTTTATACATAAGTAGACTTAGAACAATGTAATACAATTATGGGACTTGTACCAAAGTAGAAATTAAAAAATAACTTCCAATTGCATCCTTCATTACAATTTGATGCTAAATTGTCCCGAGGTAACCGAGGACGAATTAAATCACTCCAATCTATTTACAGCTCATTTATCATTTCCATTCTCAAGGTCTTAACATTTAACATTAACATTTATTTTATGTGCCCTTACACCAACCAAACGACATTGTAGCCTAAGCCTACAAATTGTAGTAGATTGTGGATGCACTCTTGACACTAGTGTTTGTATCAAAATTGTAGCAGAATAACCATTATATTATAACGCAAAAAATCGATCGGAAGTAATAAAATAATATTTTCTAAAATTACACTCCTTGAAGCAATAACTTCAATCCTAAAAAATCAATTGTTTGTGCACATTTTAGTGCATACATCAAGTGCGCATTAAATATTTTCACCGGTGTGCCCAAATTATTGATATAAAAAAGCAATTTAAAGCGGCGTATGTCCACAGAACGGATTTATCAGCTAAATGTAATTTTAAATTAGATACAAAAGAAACAAATCAGTCGAATTAAGATTTGATATGAAAAATCCTAAGCTCATTTAAATCAAATGGTTATTACTTTAAAAGGAGTTCGCGGAACTCCTGTTCACGGAATTGCCAAGATCGTAAATGCTTCTGGCCGTTATGGCCGTCGGCTTCTGGTCGTCCATATCCGAACGAAGGGAATGAATGCCTTGTTTTTGAAAACGTCAACTATTTTTTTAAATTCTTTCACCGGTGTAGTCCAGGTAGGTTCCTGCGTAACAGGCTTACGTTTTTCTGCAAAACATCAGTAACCGAAAATTAACGGCAGACAGTGTAATAAGGCTATTATCTTTGAGAAGGTCACATACAAGTAATGGCCAGGAATTACAAATAAGTACGAACAAGACGCGATGGTTTTGATCAAGACCAAGTCAGGTGATTCAATGACGGTGAATCGAACCTTAACCTCAAATATTCAAAATTTGACCTCTGACCTGCTCAAACAGTAGTTTCTTTGTTTCACGTCACCTCAGATGACCCCATTAAAAAAGTCACAACGTGGTCTAGATAGCTTTATTTTTTCTTATTATTCAATACCTCCTCTTTCTCTTTTTCCAATTTAGACTAATCAATTTTTAAAAATTCTATTATTGGAAAAATATTTAGTAATTTCTGTAAAGACAAATTCAATTTGTATTAAAATGAAGCGACGGACTTAATTCATTTTTGTTCCAAGTTCCAAGCGCAATGGTCATTTCGGGATCAAAAAGTTGAGTATCAAAATGCCCACCAACATGGTTCTTTTTGCAAACAAAATGAACCAAAAAATGAACGACAAGTTCATTCACATTCCTCACTGCATTCATTGGAACGACACGACACTTCAATGGAGCATTAACTTCAGTCAAAGGAATTTGCTATATTACCACTTTTTGGTTCTATCTACTACTGCAACGCTTGCCATTTTTTGTATTGTAAATATAATCCTCATTTCCGATCATGAGTCATCACAACATCTCATCAAAGCTATCGCCTCTGGTTTACTTTTCCCCATTTGTGCCTTTTGTTGTTGTATTGACCTTCTACTAAGAATTTATGGAAGGGACTGGATTTTGGTGACAAATGTTGCCTTTAAAATGGATCAGCAGCCACTGCATAATTATCGTTTGAAAATTAAAATTGGAAAAAATTATTATTTGAACATTGGTGATTTGGTTATGCTGAAAACAGGTAATTGAATGGAGTGAAGCATTAATACATTTTTTTATTGTGGAACTTTTGATGGATAAACGGATAAAGGTTTTCTTCAATTATTTTTATTTTCTAGAGCTTTTAAAAGTCGTTAAAAAGGGTGAACAAACTGACTGGATCGGTATTATTGTGGTTTACGTCACTTTTGTGTATCCCATCCTGGGAACATTTATCACATTACTTTTCGTACTGACAGAGTGGGACCCTTTTCTACTAATATTCAACGTGAATTATATTTCCGCGGACACAAAACTGAGCCGTTTCCTATTACAATGTACGTTCTTCATTTTCCGTCTTGCATCTAACTTCATCGGAGTTCAAGCTGTGGTGCTTAACTATCGAAATTTTGTCCTACAGGCCATAGGCATGGCCTCTTCATTTCTAGCCGTTTTGCGCCAGGTTTGCAAACGAACGATAAGCCTTGCCACTTTGCGCCAGTATAAGCAAATGCTCATTGCATTCGCATGGGTTCGAGATTCTGCTAACATCATTCTGGGAACTTTTCTAAATCTAGCCTTGTTAATGCTAATCTGTGGAAGTAATCTTATTATGTTCACGTTAAGAACCAAGTCACCTATGGTAGTTTCGATTCCCACGCTTTTAACAGGGCTTGTCATCTTTGCAGTTCTCTTCAGTTTAAAACTGGCCTTGATTTTACTGGACATTAGCAACGGGGCTCTAGAAACTTGGGGTCGTCGGAAAGGTTATTTTGGAGCTCGTATCATTAAAAGGGAACTTCGTGGGTGTGTCCCACTGGCACTAAAAGTGGGCCATCTGTGTCTCACAATTGACCACAGCTTCACCATGAATTATTTGAACACTGTGATGGTGCAGAGTGTAAATTCAATTATGCTTATCAATGGTATACAATGAATACAAAATGGGACCATGGTCATCTTAAAACAACCTCTTCATCAACTTCTAAAACAACATCTTATTGCTGTCTTCTACGTCTACACTGAACACAACAGTGATAACAATAAAATACAACAAAAAAGTGACGATCGTTCGCTCTGTCCTACATACGGTTTTAAGATCACTATTTTCTGTCAGAATTCACAAAAAAAATGATTTTGAGTCAGTGAGTCATTGAGTTATACACAAGAACATTGTGTAAAATTTATTTATTTTATTTTTTCTGTAAAAGTAAGAATTCCTAGATTTTCATGATAAGAGACGGGAAGAAAAGAAAAAAGGAAGGACGAGTCCTTCTTGCAAGAAAGAGATGGAAAAACATGTAATGACAGCTGTCAAAAACGCTTCATTTCTCCATTTTCTTTTCTTTTGTCCATGTGTCCTCAAAATATCATACTTGGCTTTACACAACAAGGAAAGAAACCCCCAAAGAAAGGGTTATTTGACTTGGAAAATTTTATTTTTTTGCCAGGGTTAGGTTGTTTCTTGTAAGTAAGTGTTGACTTTCCCCAGCTCCACTGGAATGTAGCCATTCAGGCAGTATCAATTGGCACGCTTCCACTAAAGACACATCCATTTCAATAAGTGTGCAACATACATTTCACTTTTTTTCGGGGGAAAGTGAAAAAAAGTTACAAAAGGAAACGCGAAGGATGAAGAGGTGGAGACAAGCAATAAAAAGAAAAGCATGTTACATTTTTCTTTCTCCTCTGAGCTCCTCAAGGCAATAACGCCGGACCTGGGAGCAAAGAAAAGGGGGAGGTAGATGTAATAGAAAGGAGTCGAAAGGGAAATGGCGTAATATCACGATCGTGTTCTTTTTTGCTTGCAATTGATTTTTTGCGAACGTTTGTATGTATGTATGTGTACACTGTACAAAAACTGGAAATGGATACAAGTGTGCACGTGCACCATAATAAAAAGAGACACTTCAGCATTTAGTTTTCCTTGACACACCAAAAAAGATTAGCGCCGGAGGAGGATCCTTGGGATTTATTTTTGATGATCTTCACGTTTCACGTTTCTACTTTCTACTCTGCTGACCTTATCTGTATTGTGTCACCAGTCACTAACCACCACAAAATCACTTTTTTCAACAGATAAAAATAATATATTGGCAATATAATATTGCGTTATATATAAGGTGACTATAAAAATGACGTATAAAACTCTAAAATCAATGCAATTATACAGTACGAAATTGTTGTCAATTTTTACTTTTATACGAAGTAAATGAAACATTTTACCTCCGACAAAATATTCAATTAAATTCAAATATAAAGTAACTTTAACTAGGTATATTTAATTTTTAATTGTAATACAGACCCTACATTAAAATGATTCATAAATTGATAACCATTGATATTGGTAATTTCACCATCAGCATGAACCTGTCCCAAGTTCCGTTCCTAAAGCCAAGTTCAGTTCCCTATCCTCAAAGAACTGAATCGTGATTGTTTTCTTGACTCCGTCCATGCTCACACCAACCTTGGAGGTTCCATAAAAGAAGATACTCGTGACAGGTCCTTTCCACCAGTAAAACTGATCCAGTGGGTGGCCAATTTCTCCCTCGATGAAAAAGATGATGTCCAAGGGGGAAAAGAGGAAGAGTGCGAAAGTTTCATCTGCCACTTCAAAGAGACAGTGGAAAGCAATTTCTTCATATTCGGCAGAATTTGACACGCTCACCACATCATCTTCAATCCAAGGGACGGACTTGCTCATGGCTGGATACGCGTCCACATCTGTGACCAGAACATAAAGTAACTCATCATTGTCCCGGAATATTTGGCTTGTCAACTCGGCCGCAACTTGTTGAGGGATCTTGATTTTTGCTAATTTGTCACAGTACCGCTGAATCATCTGCTCCAGCTGTCGCTTAGATTTTCCCTGGATGGAAAGTTGCTTCGGGAAACTCACTTCCGCAATTTCAGAGTCATTGACTTCTACAAGGTTTCCTTCTGTTTCCTCTCCAACCATTGCAGGACTTGTACTGGTGGTTGAAGTGAATGTAAATGTTGACACTTCCGATGACATTTCTTCGGTCCCGAAATAACCACACGCACCATACTCATTGTCGTAGTACTGCATAGGTTCTAAAATCGGCCAAGTCTGTGGCAGCCCAACAATCATTCCGGGGCCGCAGCCAGGTTCGAATTTTGAAGAGCAAGACTTCTTTAACGTCTGCAGAACAGTTTACGTTTTATAACCAAAAATTAGTAGCGCTTTATTTTAACAATTCAATAAATTATTGCTAATTATACTCAACAAAAGGTAGTAATTTCTGGCTGAATAAATATTTTATTTTACCTCAGTGTTTAGTTGCATTTTATGACCATATTGTTCTTGACTATCTGAAACAGAGCCTACCGATGATGATGATGAGGGAGATCTGACTTCATCGTCAACTTTTAAGCTTAAATCTGAATCCATTGCAAATTACCAATTTAAGCAAAGAAACTTAAAATGGACCAGGGTAGAAATACTAAAGAAGAGCAGGAGTAAAAATAACATGCAAACAAACGACCACCACCAACTATAAAACTGAAAGCGAAACTTTCAACGAGAACGAACCACAAGCAATAAAAATTCACGCAATTCGTAGAAAAACGTTAGTAAATCACCATGCCATGACTAATGAAAATGTGACTGTGAGGCAATCTATTTACTAATTTTTATTTATAATCTAACGTATACGGGTACATAACATACCTACCATATATATTCGTGTCATCTAAAACTCTGCTTCTGCTTATTGACTAATTACAATTAATTAGTATACAATAACGCACTTATTGTATGTTTCTGTTTACAGCAATATTGTTAATTTATGGGATTTCATGTGACATGTCAATGTGTATATATACATTAAGATTTGTGACGCATGTCGACTCAGTCGTTATCTTAATCAGTCGCGAAACGCGACTGTCTTATCTAAATGCAACACGAAATTAACAACGAATTTGCCGTTTCTACATCCATTCGACTTGTCTCACTCGCCGTGATAATTTTACCTTTAATGGCATTGATATCTTCATCAAATTGATCATAACCCTTATTTAATCATTCCTTACGGAACACTATAGTAAATGAGAACGAAAAACTTAACTTCATCGAATGCACACTTTCAACTTTTGATTTTCATTTTCTCTAGCTAAAAGATCAAGGCCGGTCACCCACAAAATCGAGTACAAATGACGACTTTGGAAACTTTTCTTCCCCTGTTTCTTGTCTGGACCTGCTGAGACTAAAACTGAAGCGAAACTTTGTTTTCAGTTTCACATTACTACAAAGACATAAGAATAGCCTACGACTTTAGTAAGAATAAAATGTTCGTTGTAGGGGCAGGGGCAAGTTAGGGCTCTTTACTTTATGCCTATTTTACGACCAAGTAAAGTTACAGTTATACGATGTTACGTTAAAACCCTAAATCGCAATAGAAAGGCAAGGAATGACTTCTGAGTTGATGCTGATGAAGACACGAAAAAAAGCGAAAGCTCCATCTTCTTGGAGCAGCATCAAGACGAAGAGTGTCACAGGTTATAAATATACCACAAGAACAAAAAGAGAAAATGGAGGAAAGAGAAAAAGAAAGGCCTTTGACTTTCTCCCTTTCATCTTCCTTCCTTCATACTTATCCTTTTTAAAAGAAAAACTTTTACACGAGAAATGCAATGGAAGGCTGGAAAAAGTAGAAAAGCGTCTTTTCTTCTCTCAAGTCACACAATACGATGCGATAGCATTACAAAAATTTCTCCCAGATGCAATAAGGGCATCGTATGGTGTATACATACATCTGTTCCATCACAATTTACAATAAACGTAGTGCGTACACAGGTTCCCAAAATGGCACATTCATTAACGTTAAGTACTAAAAGAACCAAGAGAAAGATGCTTAGGAAAATAAATATATATTATTTTAGCCAGACCGGTAATTTTACCGGAAGCTGGACAATTTCCTGTGGAAGGAAGGAAAATCCGAATCCATTGTTTTACGTAACGCAACTCACCCTTCACCTCTTCGTCTTGTGTCGTCTCATCTCTTGCAAGAAAATTTTCCTCTCCAAACATTTCTATTGCATCCATTTCCTACTATTATTGAAGCATTGAAAGAAACCAACTTTGGCATTGCTTCAGTCAGTCCAATGAGTGCCTTTACATTGTCTTCCCACTTTTTGCGACGAAACTCGCACATTGAAAAGATGCGTCAAGCGTATCTAAATGTACTTCTTGTAATTGCAGTTGTCAACAGTTCTATTTCATGGCAAGAAAAAAATCCTTTCATCTCTTCATCATCACTCTCTTCCTGTGTCTCTCCCAACTAGAAAAAATGACGATGATGATGAGTTTCATTCCCACCAACTTCAGATTCCCATGTGTAAAAAAATCTCTGTGGAAGTCGAAACTGAAACTCTCCAGCTGCTTGAGTATATTTTTTCCCTGTCAGAGAGAAGGAAGAAAAAAATGTATAATCCTTTGTTAACTTTATGTCCAGTCGAGTGAAACTTGCTCGATACTTACCGCTATAGTAGGATGAAGCATTTATTTGATTTCTTAGGTTGTCTATTTTTACTAGATTGTTGTGTGGAGCTGGAGCAGGAAGAAATCTGAAGCATGAGAAAATTAAGGTGAGTTTGAGTTAAAGTATTAAAAACCAAGTGAAAATGCGTAGAAAGAGAAGAGACGTAGAAGAAGAAAAAATTTCTTTTATTGCTCATTCCAGGTGGATGACGATGATGGTTTTCACTTGAACACATCGACAAGGACGACTCTGTTGATTATTGGATTCGATGTTTCTGTGCTATGCAGGAGTTCTTTTCTGTGTAACATGAAGGATTATTATCATTGTGTACGAAAGGCAATGCCAATATCTGTAACAGGGGATAAAGCAACAGTGATGGAGGTGATACAATGTCTGCATTTGTATCTTGATGACGTATTTTCTTTTTTTCTTTTTTACTTACTCAGCTTATTTTTTGGAATATGGGAAATACAAAAGAATTAATGTTTCGGATTTCAGTTGGAACACGAACCTACTTTAAAATAAAGCAAGTTTCATTTTGTACCAATGAGTGAAGAAAGGTTCAAGGTTACATTTTTTGAATGACTTTTTCTTGAAGGAGGCTCAGGCTTATATAGTTTAGACCTTGTTCGAAAATAGTTTTGTGCGTGGGTAGTGGAATCAAAAACAAAGAATTTTTACTCCTTGGCATTTTTAAATTGTTTGATGTTCATGTACATTGCGTAATGTAATGTGTGAAGCACATATTGAAATGGTGAATTCTTGGAGACAGCGTGGACTGGAAAATATATTTACTCAAACACAAAAATTCGAGCCTAATGAAGGAATAAAGTCCATCTTCGAAGGTTGGTATTTAGAAAAAGTGAAAGGATTTGTATTCATAAAGAAACTGTTTACCTGTTCACCAGTTATGCATCTGAAAAAATAAATGAGTCATGCACATTTCGGCTGATAATTTTTTAGGCAATTATGTCTAAAATATCTAATTAGTAGTTAGTGGCCGTCATTAGTTAAGACTCTAAAGATGAGGGTGACATTAGTAAACTAATAATTTATGATAACCTCGTTCTGAACATACTGACCCATGAATTTGTACCGTTGAAATAATGCTGCATTCAGATCTTAAGTTAGGCATCATTAAGGTAGTATAAATGATATGAAATGACTCAAGAATCTTGAGTCAAGATAATAATTTTTGTTGCAAACTGGAAATACCAAGTCTTTTCTACAGGAAAATTTTGTGTGCTTCAAACTGGAAAAATAGGCCCGCAGTAATTACCCACACTAATGAATGACCGCATGACAATTTCTGAATGAAACAAACTAAAAAATATTCTAAATTAACTTTATGTTCGACAAATATAAACGTATATAAGTGTCGTTTGCTTTGCCATTGTCACACAGTCACATTCAGCTTTGACTTGACCTTTTCCAATCTTCGAGTCCTGGACAAACAAAAACGCAATATGAACAAGGTAATGAAACTTGATACTTTGAAAATTGAACTTAAAATGTCATGTTTAAATTTTTAAACCCGTCAAAATTTCCAGATTACACTCTTCGCCTTCCTGGCAATTATCGGGAGTGCAGTTGCATCCCCAGTTGGAGACAACAAATTATCGACTACAGCAAAGCCTGCCCTTGGGGCCATGGAACATTCACAACCTAACAAGACGGTAGTGTTGGTTCCTGTTACTGATCGTAAAGCCAGACATTTTTGGGGCGGATACGGGGGATACGGTAATTAATTTTTATTTTTGTATAAGTTACATTCAATTTATAATCTCATATGTAATGAAAATGTTTTTCAGGGGGCTATGGAGGCTATGGAGGCTATGGTGGATATGGGGGTAACAATTCAAACTAGTTTTAAGTTACAATTTTGAATTCTGCTAAATATTGTATTTAAATTTTAGGTTATGGCGGCTATGGAGGTTATGGAGGTTACGGTAAGTTTATACAAAGCAAAACTTACATAAATTTTTAGAACGATTCTAATGAAAAATTGTATTTCAGGTGGATATGGTGGCTACGGATGGTTTGGATAATATTACTGAAGTTAAACATATTATACTATAATTATTCCAAACTTCCAACGGTTCAAATAAAGGAGAAACAAAATTTTACGTTTATTGGTGCTTACTTTGATTTTCAATTACTTTTATAGTATTTCTGCACGAGAATGTATTTTAATAAATTAATGCATCCGTCAACTGTACAATTTTTAGTTGAACTTTTAATATCTATTTATACAAACGTCAATCATATTGGTATACAAGAGTCAACCGTGTCATCATAATCTCCATCTCGCTCGCTTCCGTCACCGGTAAAGCAGGTCCGTTGTAAAGCGTATTTCCAGGAATGGGACAATCTAACCTTTCGCTAAACTATTGGACCAAGCTCCCTCCTCAAGTATTATTCTTACCTTTGCTGACTTCGTAAAGTTTCTTAGTTTTCTCAGAATAAATCTCCTCTGTGCTTCTCAGTGACCGCCCTCAGGCATAAAATGGCACCTTCACACAACAAAATTGTGTATTCAACACTTTTCATACTTAATTATTAAATTAAATTACTACCATGATTGCTTCTAGCAAAAGCAAGAAAAATTGAATTAGACATGCTTCCCGTAGAACTGCTCAGAATAGACCTCCTCCATAAAGGGTTATTAAGGAATTATTAAAGTAACTATTAATTTGTCAAATGATGAGGTTGAAACAAATTATACAAGCAAACGCATTGCATAACAATTTAGATGTCATTTCAGATTCTCTTTGTAATACATGCCACACGTGATTGAAATCTATCTTTCGATATTCCAGAATCAGTGGTACCTTTCATCGAGAAAAATTAATATTGCCTATTTTCCCAATTCACCACCCAAAATCTACACATTTCTCTTCCTGTTTGTCCATTCCACTTTTCATCGCCTTTGAAAATTGAACTTTTCCTTTTCATTTTACTGTTTTTGCAAGACGATCTCCACGATCTCCATCCGCAATTCCATTTCAGGAATCGGATAAATTGCACAAAGAAGACAGGAAGTGTGATGAAATCCAAGCCGGACAAAAAAAGACCTTTTCCTTTCTTTTGCTTTGCCTCATAAGCGAGCACATAGTATCATCTTTTCGTCCTCTCCTCTCTCCTTCACATCAAATATCATTTTCACCCGAAAAAATAAATCCATTCTCAGATCTTTCCAAATCCCTCAAGAGAAAAGAGCACAGAGAACATAAAGCAAAAAGAAATATTACACAGGAGGCGAAAAAAATGACAGAAAGAGAAATAAAAATATGAAACCGGATTTCAACACACAATAATATTATATATACATACATATGTACATACCTACCGAGACATGAAGCAATGGAGATATTGTATTGTAATGCAAGTCCTAGTCATTTTTTTCTCGTTCGACCCAATCCTAAAATACAAAAGAATATTTTTTTCTCGCGATCCCGATGAAGTCTAAAGGTGATGATGATAAATTTGAATCTGATACTTTTTCTTTCAGATTTTTTTTCTCGCGAGTCCCATATCAATCATATCAGTATCACATCATATCATATTAAATATTATCACAAAAGACATCATTTTTTTATCAAAAAAATGTGAAATAAAATTTCAAGATTTTTTTCTCATCCTTTATATTCCCCAAGTCGGAAATAAAATAATGCCAGTGCTTCATTCCTTGTGAAGTAGAAAAGTCCAACAAGAATAAAAAGTAAAAAAAAAGTGGTGAATTCGAAATGAAACTAGGTTTCACTTCATTACTCTCTGGTATTGTGTCCTGTGTACCACTTTATCCTCCTCCCTCCCGCTACTATTCCACTATTCCAGTAGGCTTTCCGCTTTTTTTCACCATTTTATTCCGTGTCCCTTGTGACTCCTCTCACTCAAGTCAAGACGATGATGTTGAGCTCTCTGGTCTCTTGTGTTTGTTGTTCCTCTCTTCACTGGCCCGCTGGTCTTTTTGTGCAATAAAAAGGCGTAGGATATCATTATTCGGTGTCTGTGAGAGGATAGACTACCCAGAAAAAATCATGCTTTTTTATTTTCTCTTTCAATTTCCCAAACCAGCCAAAAAATTCCAATTGTCGTGTCCGACTTTTCCTTTGGCTCTTTTTTAGTACTTTGAGGTATCAGAAAAAAGTTTGCCTTTCCTGCATTTTTTTCTTTTTTACATACGAAGTGGTTTCATTTTGACAAGTAACCAAACTGAAAGACGAACGAAAAGTAATTTTGCCAACTTTGAACTCTCTACGTTTTTTGCCGGAGGGGACACAATTTTTATGAGGGGAGTGACAAATGAAGGAAATTACATCAAAATGACCAATGTGGATGTGCTGGAAGAGGTGGACACATTCCCTAAATTTATTCTTAGCTATTGCCACCAACTGCCAACAGCTATTCGTATTGTTAAGTGCTAGCCAATTTTAACTATGGTGTGACGAATTTTAAAACTAATGTCCACCTCAAATTAACTCAAACGCCTATTTACTAGTATTTTATGACTTAATAGTTGTCGCAAAGTGATACAATCAGACATTTTTTTTAAAGAAAAAACAACCAAAATCATTTTATGAAATGCTCACTTCCGGTAGTGTTTAAGGACAGTATAGGCATTATAGTTTGGTGCACGTTGCTCTTATTCCAATTGTTCGATTATTTTTATTTGACTTCTGACATCTACGGCAATTTCCATGTTTGAAAATTCCAGGTCTATAATATGGGAAAGAATTCAATTAAATCATCTTTTGCGTTTTCGCTTATCTCTAATTCTCTAACCCAACTGCATGGTGGTAGAGACAAATATTTTTCTTATGTATCTCAATACGAAGTACAAATGGAAGTTTTAGGGATAGTTATCTAAATAAATGCTTGACAATCATCAAAATGGTCGGCTGCTCTCATGCAAAACAAATAAAATTATCTTAAAAATATGGTGAGTGCTAGTTCCTAACCTTGAACAGGACAGTACATTTTTCTCAACTTTTCAATCCTACACTTACCCTGTTCATTAATTCTCGCATAGACATAAATTAGACGAGTATTTTCCCTTCTTCGACATCAGAGGTTTCAAGGGTCCAGTCCGACTAGAGTACAGTAAAGTTGGCTTGACGTCAATATCATCACAAGATAAAAAGACACCAGAAGAAGGCCTGAGAAAATGCCACTCTTTTCTCCTCTCTGAGAAATCGACTTTGTAAAAGACAGAAACAAGAAAATAAATAAGCACACACATTTCTTCCTCTTCGTCACCATGATGGATTCTGTCTGCCTTCCTTCCTCGATGTGGTTCATGCATCTTTCACAAGCGATCAATAAATAACTAAAGAAAACCGAATTTTCTTCTTCCCTTTCTTGATCCCACACTGCTTGCAATGCAACTCTGCCGAAACACCAAAATCAAAGCATCTGTCGAAGAAGAAAAAACTTTCTCCCACTTTACTTTTTTCTAGGAAGCTTCAACTTGCTTGCTTCGTACATGTAGCTTTGTTAAAATTAAAGGCGAGCCACATAACACAACGCAACGATACTTGTGTTGCATCCATGATGTGCCCGGCAAGGAAAGGACACGAGCACTTCAATCGGTTCCTTGCTTTCTCCAAAATCTTTTTTTTTTACTTTTTACAATATAAAATGAAGGGGTGAAGGTAGATTCTTCGGTTTGTTGTTGTTTTTGATACAAAGCGCATTATCCAATTTATTTTAATTACTCTGCTTGCTGTGTGATGCACACACATTTAGCGAGGCACAGTAATGGACAGAGTAAATTCTCCCAGTACTCAAAACGCTCTAATTAACACCGCGCTCTATTAACCACCAAAATAGCGCGTTTCCCCCACATGAAATCAATACTTTTGCTTGGTTTGATTAATGATTTCGCGTCAATGGAAAAACTCCAGTCTTCCCATTAATATATTTTGTGCCCCAATTATTATTAAAAACCGTTGCTGATTTTTGGATCACAATAATTTGTGTCCAGTAGCGGTGCATTCCAACTTTTCCATAATGATTCCAGCTGCCAGATTTTTTTGTACAAAAAACTCTAAGTCAGGAAAGGGGAAAGTCATCTGTATGCGAGCATAGAATTTTACTCCGTTAAACACAAGGCACGCGTGCCTTCGTAATCCTAATTGACTGTTCCATTTCTCCTGCCACCAACTTTTGTGTCTATCTTCGTCTCTCACTACTCCGTATATCGCATTATCTTATGTATGCAATGTACCCATGTCATGTTTGAACGTGTCGCGGACAAAAACGGTTCACCAGTCAAAATCCTCTTTTCCCACAAGAGAATAATGGCATTTTATAGCCGGATTCCCTCCAGTCACTTTTTTTCTCCCGACCCTCTTCCATTCAAAACTTCAAACACAAATATTTTCTCTTGCCAGAAGAGAGCGAAACTAGACAGAGAAAAAAGAGAGAGGATCAATTTTGTGATAGTTTGTTTTTAATGGAGATGAGCACGATAAGCATCCGTGACTTTCTTCCCAAAAAAATAACCTCATCGTTCAATCGTGTAAAGAAAAAAACGGACGGCTAATGTTATGCTATTGTATGACCCGACCAACCTTTACTTGAATGAATAGAACTTGATGGTGTATGTCATGTCATCCAAAAAGCGGGATCGTGTCATTGTCATCCTTGGGAAAGTTGCAAAATATTGTTACATACGCTCACCTCGCCTCGCCAAAGACCAAAACTTTCCTCCTTGCTGTTCCCATAAAACAACAAAGGATGCAAAATCAAAATGTGTGTTCGTGAACCATGTTGTGTACACGCACAACAACTTCATATAAAAAGACTAAGTGTTTCAGAAATAAGTCTGAAATGTGTATTTATTGGTTTGGTGATGATCGATGATCCGTTTCATGAGAGACTATAAATCATTTCCCCTCTCTTTTACTTTATTCTCATTCACTCCTCTGGTGGTACTATATTTAATATATATTTGAGTGTCCACTGAATTTAATGGGAGTTTTAAAAGTTAAACAAAGCAAAAGAGGACAGAACCCATATTGTCTATCTACCGAAAAATCAATTGCTTTTTGTTTCGCTTCTTGTTGGGTAAAAGACAATAAAAAGTTTCCAAAAAAAAAGAATGAAAAGAGGAACAAACATCGACTCGGTGTGTTAACACAGCGTACTTTAATATCTGTAGAGTGTCGTGGAGCAAACTTTGATTTTCTGTGAGCATTTGTGTAAAGATGAGATGAAATGAGATGAGGCTGCTTTTGGGCTTCTCTGTACTCAGAGTGTGAGCAAAATGAGAATGAATGAAGAATAAAGAAAGGAGGAAGGGATTAAAAACACGTATCTGTTTTGGTTTCACACTGTTTCGCGGTTTGACTATTAAACACGCTCTTTAAGTAAAAGTAACATTGTCTGGGTGAGTGTAAAATGGCCAGCTTCATTTTGTACTTTGGTTATTGTAGTCTAGCTTCTTCAAGTCATCATCAGAAGAAAAAAGACAATGCAGTGGCAAATGGCAATATAGAGGATGCGAAAAATGTTTCACTTGTTCTATTCTGTTCAATGTTCATTCACTTCAGAAAGTGAGTGCAAGCAATGGAAACGAGGCAATATGATGAGAGAAGAAGAATGCGTGTCTTTTCTGTTGGAGTCGGGTGTTTAGCCTAGAAGAAGAAAGAAAATGAAGACAAGGAGAGTAAAGTAGAATGTTTATGGGCTTGACTTGACTTTGCTTTATTTACTTGCTCCTTTATCGATGCCTATGACTATATCACGTCTAAAGTGTATCAAGCCGAGTCGAACTGAGTGAGACTTGAGACAGGGAAAAGCTTCCATTATTATGTTATGTATGTTCAGAGTTGAGCACATTGAGCAGAGATGTTGATGATGACGATGGTAATCTGATTCGCATATTAATGAGCAATTTTAAGTAGCTCACTTCAACACACTCTTTTCTTCTGCATCTCATACTTTCTATTTTGCTTTCCCTTCTGTGTCAAACTAAACTCTCAGTACTGACTGAGAGTTCAGTAAAGTCATACAGCGGCGCGTTCCCTTCCTCATGGCCATATCAGCGTATCAACCAGTAGAGCATTGTAGCTTTTCAGCTTAGCAAAGAAAAGAAGCAGTGGAGAGAAGTGAAAGAGGAAGCTTAGGGGATTTTCTGCATTTGCATTCATTTCATCATTCTACACATCCACATTATCAACAGTAAGCATCATTTTCACTTTCTCGTCTATAACTGGTCCTATGAGACTGGAAAACGCTTTCGCTGACTTCTACCGACTTTCTCACATACCTCATCGGGATCGGTATTGAAAGACTATCCTGAAAACCGTTTTAGTTCAGAATTGAAGAAGAGATAACTATGATAGGAAGAATGTACGTGTTTATTTTACAACTTTTCGACTACATTTAATAACATTACAAGTTAAAATGACTAATCAATTGCAATTGTTTACTGGTGTCTTGTTATGAGTATGAGATTTTGTTGGAAAGCAGTCTAGATGATGAGTAGCCTTGTGGAAGCAGTTGAAATTTTGAATAGCCTTGTGGAAGCTGCAAAATATCCAAACATAATTTTAATAGACCGAAAATTATGATTAAAAAATATTTAAATATCAACCGGATGTGGGATGGGCATAGCCACATCAGCCAAACTTTCGATTTCTTCTTCATCCTGATACACATCCCTGTCATTGTCTCTTTCAATATACAAACCGTGGTCAATATTAATTTGTTTGATTGTTGTGTGAATATAGCTGAAATCCGGCCGATGGTCCGGATTTCTCTGCCAGCACGTTTGTACCAGTTCCCAGCTAAAATTCCAAATTTGAAGTATTAGCACAATTGGCATAAATCTTGGATTCAGGATAAAAATCCGAATAACGTAAAAATCTCACAGTTTATCTGGTGGATTAAGCACGGTTGGTCTCCTCAGTCTCCTGTTGGGGTCACTCAGAAATTTGACTAACCCATCGTGCAGATCTGTGTCTTGTTCATTAGGTAGCTCATCCGCCTCAGTATAAGGGAGTGCTTTCTCTTTTGATAAATTGAACATTTCCCAGAGCAGGACACCGTAAGTCCACACGTCACATTTCAGTGTGTATCCATTGTTTTGGTTAGCTAGTGCCTCAGGCGCCCACCATCGCGCAGGTATAGGTCTTGGCTTGTGCTGAGTCGGGTCAGTCGATGGTTCCTGACGGCAGTTGATATTAATAATAAATAATTTTCCACTCGCAGTTATGTATAAGCTTAAAAATGATAAATTGCTCAATATCAAGTTACATATGACACATAGGCCGAGTTAGTGTCAGGTAGAACCCGTGCAATTCCGAAATCTCCAATCTTTGCATAACAATCGTCAATAGCACCTGGTAAAACGTCACAATGCAGCAGGATGTTTCTCGCTGCCAAGTCCCGATGAACTATCTATATTTTTATAAATTCATTTCAATTAACAAGATCCAGAGAAAAAAAGACTTGCAAAAAAGAAAATGTTGATCACCATTAATTTAGCTAAATAAACCATTCCGCATGCTACTTGCTCTGCCCATTTCATCAAGTGGGACGTACACACAATCGAGCAGGAATAATAGTCATTGTAAAAACTGTTAAAATGAATAACCATTATTAATGGTGATTGATAATATAAAATTTTTTAGTTGTGATTGTTAAGTATTTACCGTTGTTGGTCCTCGTAAAGGAATCGACCGTCTCTACAATCATTGAAGTAATGACCTTTTCCTTCGTGATCACACAAGAGTTTTTCTAACTGTCCCGGAAAGCATAATTCCATCACAAGGCACACCTTAACTATTTTGTGGATAAAATCAATGATATGATAATTATAAATTTATTTTCCTTTAATTAAGTTTTTGAAGTAGTTGTACTGTTACGCACAATTCTTTATGCTTGTGGCGCCATATCCCAGATATTGCACAATATTCTTCGGTGCATTTTCCCTGCTCAAGTACTTAAACAATTTTTGCATGAGGCGTACTTCCTCAATAAAATTCTCAATGAAGACCCGCTTCGCCTGCCTTTCAGTCAAGTTGGGTGGCCACATGAACGTTTTGATGACAACATCCCTTCTAATATTTTCTTCGACCCTATCATCCACCACCGTAGTTCTCCAAATTTCTCCGAACGTGCCTGCATCGAGTTTAGTGCAAGCACCTTCAGAAAGAAATGAATTCTTTAGACAGTGTTTGTTCACCCTCATATTTAAATACATAATGATTGTTCATGCATGCACTAACCATAATCTATTTTCAGTTCTGAGGATTTCACAGGGTCCTCTTTGTTTAACTGCTGCTTTATCCACCTCTGCCTACGATTCTAGCAATATTCAAAAAGATTTAAAGGCATGGATTATTTTATTATCCATTATGTTGTACATGCCATGCAAGTTAGGTATGAGTAAATGAGTGAAATTGCTAAATTGTGAGTATTAATATTACCCTCCAGCGTTTAAAGAGGAATGGCGCAGGAAACAAAACGGAAGTAATCAGAAGACACAGAAGGAATAGTGTGACAGGATCTTTGTACCAGCGTGCTTCTACTTGATTTACTATTACCACGCCTATTATGTAAAATGTTAGTCATTTTAATATTAGCAACAACTCCAATTTTTATTTCAACTGACTCAATAATTCCATAATAATTTGCTTATTTTTTATTAACCAACTCTTCTCAATCGTCGCTTGTTTTTGTTTTTCTCTGGTCACAACAAATTTTTTGCTGGTAGTGCCATCAGCGTTTGTCACAATGCAACTGTAATTGGTCGGTGTGTATAATTCAGGAATATTTCTAATAGACATCAACCTAGGACTGCTCGTTAAATCCTCTAATTGATTTGGAGGGCTCTGAATTGCAAGATTTCACAATTAGTAAGATGTTCGACTTTAAAAAATGAAAGTGTCATAAATAACTAGGTAATTTACCCATGGTACTCCGTCCTTTTTCCAAGACACAGTCGCCGGTAAATTGGATTCATAGAAACAGGAGAGTTCTACCAATCCTGTCTCGTTGTCTGTACTTTTTTTACCATCCACAATTCTCGGCCGACCGGGATCTATTAGAGTAAAACATTATGTCATGCATACCTTGTGCCCTTTTTCATATTGTTCAGTTGATTCAGCGTTTTACCTGGAGGAAAAACCTGCTCAGATCCTTCTACCCATTCGTTTGAATTTTGTCTCTGTGCTCTACAGATTACACTGGTAGTCACCGAAGACAAATTTGGTAGCCGGATTTTCCTTCTTGTGCTCCGTATCCCGTTCACAGTGGAAGTTGTTTCGCTAGAAGATTTTGGCACTATAGAAAGCAAAAACTATTTTTAAAATTAAGTATTATATTTTGAAAAAACTGAATTTTTACTATTTATTTTCTTCAATTCGTACTTTTACGTTCAATCCCATCCTCGGTTTTGATAAACCAATCAATTTTATCTTGGAATGCAGACGCTGAAACATGGCACGTGTAGTTGGTCACAGCTCCAACGGCAAAACGAATACAAGAACAATTGTCGCATGTAACCACAACAAGATCTGCAGATAGGATAATCAAATCATTGTTTTTCTCCCTTTTACCAAACATTGTGCATTTAGTGAACGCTTCTTTTTTCCTTATAGTACCTTTACGAACAATGCTTTCTTTTCCACATAGATTCACCCTCTCAGATTCGTCTGCAGCCCCTGATTCCAAGGCTGGTTTTCCATGCGCGTCAACAGTTAATAAAAATACGCAAAGTACAGCTTTCGATAAAGATTTAGATAACCACACCCCAGATGATTTAAATTTAATAGTCATTTTTCAATTAGCCCCGCAGATTAACTACTGCAGTAAATTCTTGCGGTTTGGTCTTTTCGAATCACACAAGCACAATCACATAATTATTCAGTTATTGAAGACATTTACAGTTACAATAACTATTTCGTTAATAAAGTATTTAACACTTTGTACAGTGTATCATTATAGTGGACTACTAAACTCCGTTTGTACCGTACAAGAGTACAAACTTCTTTAAATATTTGCTCGCTGCCCACCTTATCAATTTTCACTTGTCTTCATTAAGCCATGCACACATAATCGTTTCCTTCTGGCTGAGAATTTTCAAAGAAATGCTTACTTAGATAGTAGCAGAAATACTTCGTTTAACATTTAGTTAGTCACTTGAAGCTGATATAATAATCATTCTTGGTGGTCGGCACGGCTCAAATAATTGTATGGGCCAATGAAATTTTATGTGACTAAATTAGTCGCGAACCACAAAACCACATTTGAAGATTTTTGTTTGGTAAAGATAACACAAATGCTACCGCACTACTCATTCAGTATGATATATCATGCTTGAATTTAATTTTTACATACTTGGTAAGAAAACATTATTACATTGGTTCGCAATGTTAATATACAACTTATTCAGATCTGCGCATTTCCTTTTTAATTAAAAATATAGATGGACAGGATGTATGGACAGGATTTGGATTGAATTAATCGTATTTCTTTTCAAATTATCAATTTCATGATAGCAAACGTAATATGACTATAATAATAACAAGTGTAAAACCACCAGCGGACAATTTAGATAACATTTGGTAATTTTATTGCAATTAATAATAATGAGTTTCGTGGTAGTGAGAATGTCGGTAGCCTTTGAATGTACGTTTTTTTAAAAAATCGATATAAATAAGAAGTGAACATCTTACAATTATTTATTAGAATGACATCAGGGGCAACTGTAATAAAGATATTTAAGCTCTATGTAATTTTTAATTTGAGGAAAAATAAACTCCACAAAACCTTGTTAGGCTTCCTTGAAGTTGCTATGTTTTTATGCTGCTTTTGCCGAAAAGTAGGTTTAATTAAGGAATTGAATTAATTTAAAATGCAAAGTCCCATCAACATTTAAGTAAGTCTGCTTGGAAATCGTAATGGCCCATAGAAAACCTCATCAGTTAAAGAAGGGCAACAATTGTGAGTCAAACAGACGAAGGATATTCTCGTACAGCCCCAATCCTAATCCAATTTGCATGGTTTTAAACTGAAAATGAAGTGGTTTGAAGGATTGCATATGACAGTGGAGCATGGTGCGAAGGCGTTCAGCGTGATCGAATTTGTAGCTTTATTATGCATAAATGAACATTTTATTTCCGACGTTCATTCTTCCAATCTCCTGATATCAAAAGTATCTTAAAATATTGATTTTACAGTTCCTGGCTTTGTACAATTTGGTCTATCTTATCATTTATGACCTAACCCTGAAAACGGATGACTTCACATCTACTCACATTCCAAAAGTGGTGCACGGGGTGATCGTCGTCGTATTTTCTATTACCGTGGCCATTCAAGTGGTTTTGGGATTTATTTTGTATCCAATCGGATGGATCAAGGTAAAAATTTGAAATTGGCATTTTATAAGACAACGTTGCAGCGATAATTAGACGTCACAAATTCACAGAGAAACGCTGCAATTTGCTTGGCCTGGATCGTCGTTGCACTTTTGAATGTTGTCTTCATTTTGGTTATCTGGACAGACGGTTTAATTTCTTACGCTACATCGGACGATGACAGGACGATGCGGGAGAAGTCAGATTTCTGGGCGAAGCTGAAATACTGGCACCTATTTTACAACATAATCGGTGCTGCAATTATGATTAAATTCGTGAAATGGATGAATGAAAGCAAAGTTGTTAAGCGGCCTACAGAACTTCCTCTTTCTCGAAAGCCCACCTTAGCTTCACCTACAGAGCAACAGAATCAGAAGACTAAACTAGAAACTAGAAAATCGCGAAAACCACGGTTTGGAAAGGAGAAAGTTTTAGAAGACGAATAACTTGTCGATTGAAACAATTTCATTCTGTCATCTCAAAAGCATTCAAATTCTCATGCCTCAGCTCACTTCATAGAAATAAAATTCTCACAAAGTTGCTATTGTTTTTGCATAGCAAATTATTTCAAAACTGTCATTTAATTAAATGTAGTTGCATAAACCTTCATTTTCCATAATCCACAAATTCTGAAAGTATTTAATCAGTCATAATGCATACAAATTCACTTGTCAATAAAATCAAATCTTGAAACATTTTTGAATTCTACAAGAAGACAAGGGGTAAGACAAGATAAGATGAAGTTACAGGTTTGTAGCCCATTTAAATACAACATTGAGGAAGGAGCCAAGATCTTTTCTATCGCCGAATTTGTAAGATTATTAACTTGTTTTAACAAACAAACGAACAACATTTTATTTGAATTTAATTTGTATAATAATTCTAGTTGTAATTTGCAGTTTTTCTCGATTGTTAACTTCATCAACTTCGTTTATCTTGTAATTTTAATTCATCGCCATGATGTAGTTGTTGAAACGGAGGCCTCTGTAAGTAAACCGTTCTTACACATTAATACCAGTTCCTTCAGTTTTCCGAAACTGCTATTTATATGTATATTCAGAAGCAAATATCGTATAGCTGGACTGTGCTGGGATTTTTCCTCGTTTTAGTTTATCTGGTTTGCTTTTACCTTGTTGACGCTCATCCTCTCCATTACAATTCTTGCTCAAGTCATCCTCGGGGCATTTCTGTATCCCTTAGGTTGGGCCAAGGTATGTACAAGTTAATTTATTATCGATAATTGAATATACGTAAAATAGTTATCAGGCAGCACATCTAAGCCTAGTTGTCATTAATGTGGTCATCCTAATGTTTACAGAGAAATATCACTATTTGCTGGGCTTGGGTCATCGTGGCGGTTGCGAATGCAACGATTGTTTTTATGATATGGACAATTGGGATAATTCTGATTTGCACACAAGAAGAGGCAAGTGAACATTTTGAGAGATACAATTACGCGGAGCCCTTCTTTTTCTGGCACATGATTTATACTCTGTACGGTGCGATTATAATGATTAACTTCATTAAGTGGGCCAAATCGTCGGTTGTCGCTACTCAATCATCTATGCCTCATTCAAAAAAATCAAACCCGGAACACCAGCGGTCACAATCGCCGAGAGGGTCGGAGTTCCATCAGCAAAGCAAGGGGCATGCATCATTAAAGGTTTAATGAGATGATTTATGAAATATGTATGATGTATCAAATCAATAGCAGCCAAATAAAACCCAAGAGACGCGTCATCATGAAAAGTAGAAAAAGGTGGCATGCTGGCCGTTTTTTCCTGTTTGAAAACTATTACTATTATAGCATATTAATATTAACACTTAAGTAAGCCGTTTGCCATGGCATGCCAAATGAAATGAATAACTTACCTTATCGATCTTACCTTAGTTTTAAATAATAAATTAAAAGTAAATGCCATTTTCTCATGATTCCAGAAAAAAACTACATAATAATTATCATTATCATTCTTTCTTCATCCTGCGAAATATTTCCTACAGAATCCTTCAAGTCCTGTATGTCGTTTTGTTTTGCTTGTCATTACCAAATTTTAAATAGAAAGGAAACCTGCTTGTGAAGTTCGATTGGAGAGGAGATGCCAATAAATATTTGTAAACCATTCAAATACGATGTTGTGGAAGCTGCCAAAGGGTTCTCCATTGTGGAAATGGTAACAAAATTGAATTCACTGTGCACCCAAGTTTACATATACAAAATCAGAGAAATTACTATTCCTTTGCTAACTTAAGGTTTAACTCTTTGCAGTTTCTTGCCGTCTAATAACTTAACGCGGGTCGTATACATCGCTTTTCTCGATATTTATCCGCTGTTTAGCATATGGAATGATGCACAAATTATTATTCAATTTTGGGCACTGCTTTATTGCTTACTCTTGTTGACACTTCTAACACAAACGGCTTTGGGATTTATCCTCTACTGCATGGGTTGGGCCAAGGTAGTAAACACTTGAACATTCAAAATTAACGTTTCAATTTCAATGTGGGTAATTTGAAATTTTTCATGCAAATTCCCTTTTCTAGAGAAATATCACAATTTGTTGGGCCTGGGTGATCGTTGCAATTGTGAACGTTGTATTAATTTTCGCAATATGGACAGTTCAACTTATCGAATATGGAGGATATGGATGGCATCTTCGTAATTGGTATTTGCTGTACAACCTTCTCGGTGCGGTTATAATGATCAGCTTCATAAAGTGGGCAAAAAGTACTGGAACCGCAGTTCAGATGTCTGTTGTCACTGCTCATCCTGCTGAACCCCGTCAAAGTAAGTCAGTCAAGAATCCAGAGTGAGGTCAGAGGTGAGGCGAGACTAAACCAAGGGAAAGAAACTGTAAATTATAATCTAAATCAGACTACTTCAAGATTTCGTCAAAATTGCCAGTGGGTCAGCGACCTTAAAAACTTAACCACAAATATAGTAATTTAAATAATTAATGCATGCAATCAAATTCTTGTGTAATCGAATGCTATCTAAAAGAAAATCAAAACACATTTCAAGTTTACATGATGGAACAAAATAAAAAAGATCTAAATTCTTTTCGAGTTGCTATTGTTTTTCTATGCCATTGACTTTTACAGCGAAGAGATTTTGTAAAATAAAAATATTAATTCACTGAGTTTATACGAAGTACGTTTATTCCAGTTTATTCATTCAATCAAATAATCAGAGAACCTCCAAATGATTTGACTCACGAGTTTGTACGAATATTTCAAATTGCAACTGCTGTGTTTGTGTAAGCGAATATTTGGCAATAATGAAACTAAATGTGTGTGCTTGCTTTGGTTACACAATCGAGGATAGCGCAAAGCTCTTTTCCATAACTGAGCTGGTAATTCTTGTTCAATCCTTTGAGAAATAAAATCCATTCTTTAAATAATTACTTGCAACAAAAAATGATATTTGTGTTTCCATTTTATTATTGTAGTTCGTTTCCATCTATAACTTTGTCGCGTTCATTTCGCTAGTTTCTTTAATCGCTACTTACCCGGACAGGATTCAAACTGAAAATGTATTTAAAATATTCTTCTAATTACTAACAATCTTTTTCCACATTAGCTTTAACTTTAACAGTGTCTTTCTCTTTCCATTGTTTGCTAGGTTCTCTCCTTTTGCTACACATTGTTTATCCTCCTTCTCGCTATTGGCCTTTTTATCCAAGTGATTCTTGGGGTGATGCTATATTTTGTTGGATGGATCAAGGTAAAAAACCAGCTATTAAAAAAACATCAGACCTAAAATCTAACGTTTTTTCTTGCACATCCTTTGAAATGGATTTTTAAAAATTTTATTTCTAGAAAAATATCTCAGTTTGTTATGTCTGGATCGTCATTGCACTTGTGAACTTTGCGCTGTTTTTCCTTATTTGGTTAACGGGCTTGGTCATTTTATCCATGGCCTACAGTGAGCAGCAGTCATCCTCAAACAGCACTACTTACAATTGGTTCGACCGAGGATACTATAGAGAACCGTATTATTGCTGGCACTTGCCCTATAACGTCTTTGGTGCAATCCTCATGTTCAATTTCATCAAATGGGCGAAAAACACCGGAGTCGCAGTTCGATTTTCTGCCGTTCCGGCGTCTTCAACGAGTAACACGAAGCAGGAACAAGTCGTATCTGAAACTGCGGTGCAAGAAGAAAAAGCAGAATCCTAAATCCTATTAAATATCAATACCAATCAAAAGAACTCAAAAGCATATTTGTTTTGTGAATCAGTCCAGAAACAAAATTTTTTATTTCCAAAGATTGAATTCTGAGAATAAAATTTTTGCGTGATAACAAACAAAGTTAAAGAAATCATTTTATCAAAACAATGCACAAAGTTTATTGCGTAACCAGACACTTGCATTAGAAAATGAATGTTTGACATTGACTTGACTAGCTTGCAAAAGGCGATTTGAATCATTTAGTTGACGGCAGTCCAAACTCCACTGAAAGTGCAACCGCCATCTTGACATATTCTTTGGCATAGTCAAAATTTACCGTTTCCACTGTATCATTAATAGTGTGCAAAAATGGCGTCGCCATCACTTCGTGCGGGAAAGCCGCAGGATAGCCAGATTTGTGCCATGAAATATGGTCAGAAACGCAAATCTGGCAAATCTCATGCGAAATCCAAGGGATGCTTCCATACTGTTCCACAAGAAGACTCAGAAACTTTGACAAGGGCGCATTAACGAGGTTCATTGGGATTCCAATTTTCATTGCATTCACATCGCCAGGTGGTGCAAAGCCAACGGTGTCAAAATTTACTGCTCCAACGACATGCGCCATGTTTATGTCATACTCATTCGCAACTGAGTAGGAGCCTTGAAGTCCAAATTCTTCCCCGCTGTACCAATGGAACTCGATTCTGGCAGCAAAAAAATATAACCAAATTTGTTTCCCACAAACATCATTAGATTTTTACATCGTTTCTTTTAAACTATAAAATTTTTTACTGACGTCCTCTTCGGAACAAATTTCGACTTCACTAAAACTCTTAAAGTTTCAAGAAGTACACTCGCTCCACTTCCGTTATCATTAGCGCCAGGAGCTCGACCTCGAAGCCTTCCAAAATGGGTGAAAAATTTACTGCTCCAACGACATGCGCCATGTTTATGTCATACTCATTCGCAACTGAGTAAGAGCCTTGAAGAAAAGTTATAATATAATATTAATTTAGTGTTATTGCCTCGTGCTATGAACTCTATTTATTTTTTATTGCTTGAAATAAAACAGCTGCGGCACGAGCTATTGCCAAAATAAAAACCAAAATCTAAGATCTTGTTGTCAGTTGTTATCATACTTGAAAGTTGACATTGTTTGTTTTATATTGTTAACAAAGCGGCGTTAGCAGATTGTTCTAATAAATACCCTGCTACTCTGACCATCCAATTTAATTGCTACAATTTATTTATTTATTTTATTTGCTCATTACCTTGAAGACCAAATTCTTCCCCGCTGTACCAATGGAACTCGATTGTCCTCTTCGGAACAAATTTCGACTTCACTAAAACTCTTAAAGTTTCAAGAAGTACACTCGCTCCACTTCCGTTATCATTAGCGCCAGGAGCTCGACCTCGAAGCCTTCCAAAATGGGTGATGATTCAAAGAGTCAATGTGGGCACACAAAACAATGATTTGTCTTCTCAAAATCGGATCCGACCCAAGGATTCTGCCAATAACCGAAGGCATGATGAGGGCTGGTTCCTTCCTCAGATTCACGGCAATGCAGGGACCTTCATACTTTCTCATGATGATTTCTACCTGCTCCTTCAACCACATGGAGGCGTTCATTGCCTCCAGATCATTCATGTATCTGGTGAAGAAATCCATGCTGAAATGGGTCACAAAATCCTTCATTGCAGATGTGCTGATATGGGAAATGATTGACTTCACAGTTTTATGATGCGCTACTGTTTTAGGATATTGCACTGTGCCGTTGCCTGCAGCATCCCTGCGACTCCTCTTCTTCTTTCCGTTGGTCACATCCAAGTAATTTTCGCCATTCTGCACCATCTCGTTCAACTCAGCCACTGAAACCCACTTCGGTTCTTCGTTCATGTTTGTGTACACATATCTTTTTTCATTGGGGTCCCTGTCTCCACCTTCCGGCTTCTTTCCTTTCCCCTTTTTCTTTTTGGAACCCCTGCTTTTGTCAGAAGCAGGTAGAGCTGAATCAGAAGGCAGTGAACTCAACACTCCACTGCCACTTCCAAGCACAGAAGAGATCGAGTTGATTGAAACAGGACCTTGTGACGATGAAGATCGTGAGGATGACAATGCATTACTAGAGGAGGAGGGCGCTGATGGTCTAGGGGAAGGTTCCTCAGAGCTCACTTCGTTTTCAGGTTCAGGGAACACTTGTACTGTCCCAAAAGGCTTCCCGAATCTGTTTATCGGAAATAAGCAAATCTCAGACCGAGGTCCTGCTATTGTAAAAGTGTTCAAAGTCAATATCAATATTGCAAGGAACCCCAAAATAAACTTCTCCATTATAACAGATTTTGGGGATGAGGTTAACACAGTTAATTATCACCTGCACATGATTTTGGTAACATCATTTGTACAGTTCTTCAAATATAATGGTTAGTACTAACGTTTTTCAACAGTTATCCGATAACAGTTTTACTAGGAAATAAAAATGTCATGCAAATACTAAAATGATGTCACATCTGTTAAATCCACGATACTGTATGTCTTTTCTCTTGTTATTTTAATTACTACTGTTTTATTATTTTAATATCACAGTACCATTAAAATTAACGAGACTAGCGATCTCGCATTTCTTATACAGTGATAATTAGCGTGATGTTTGAGACCGAAAAGAACATAAAACTCATTTACGTTGTTAGCCGATGGACTGACGACTGGTAGAGTACTATAAAGTTTAATGGAACATGATGTACCGTACATCGTTTGAAATAGGTTCTTTACACGATACAGTGATCAAAATCCTAAGAAATACTTTAATACTTATAGGTTAATGATATTAAATGTTAATGGCAAGAAATATTTTATTTTTGTACTGACCTGTGCATGCATGCAGAGTCAAGGTCACGCTAAAAACGAGCTTGCAAACCAAATACAACCTAATTCAACTGTTTTTAAAATTATTTCTCATGACCTTTCATTTATGATGATGAAATACTTTCTTGCTACAATTTTTTTGCTTACGCAGCCACAGAAAACGTACGTATACAGTATAGTAATTTTCACTGGAACGTAGTAAAATTTATTAAAATGGATTAATTATTGATATCGAATATACTAAATATTATAGATGGCCACTTGCTTTTTCATGCTTCCACATTTCCGTTTGTTTTATTTTGATGCATGAGGTAGGAAAGGAACTTGCATTTATGACTAATAACGCAAAGATCAGTTTAAAGAAGTCATGCAATTTGTCTAATTAAACCCAACTCATAATTGCCTAACGCACGAAAGACATTTAATATAATATATGTATAATAATAAGATAATAACTTTGATTAAGAATGACCGTTAATAACAATGGTGAGTATGGAGGATATTAATCTATGATGAGAGTATTTTTATTTACTTCGTGTACATACTTTATAACATAGTAGATTCTGTGACCCTTTAACTTAAGCAACAATATACTTCAAATTCAATAATCATTTCATAATTATCTTAGATGATGATTCTTAACATTGCGCAAATAATTTCGCCTTTTGATTCTTCCGTGACAGGCTCTTGTTTTTGATTAGTCTTTAATTTCCGCTTAATTATATTTTCAAACAGATTTCATATTCAAAAACATATTTAAGTATTATTAAATATTATCTTTCGGCCTCTACTAAATTGGTAATAATTAAACGTATGTTGCATTTTTATATAGTGAAGTAAAATGTACAACATTCGAACAATTGTAGTACTAACTGACCCATAATGCGTTGTTTTCATGTTCATCGTTGAAAGCTGAAAGAAAAGCTTATAAACCAGAGGAGACATGATTATCATTTAAGTTTGTCGAGCGAGACAAGACAGTTAGTTTCTATTCATCTTTTTTTTTCATCCCAAAACTAACCGTTTGTTATCATGAATCCAACTGAAATACTTTACGTTTTCATAGTCACTTTTATTCGAATATACAAATGGACAGAACTTCAAATTCTAAAACTTTTCCAAACGCCGCTCGAGGCTGCTGTTCGAAGGAAATTTTTAAGTTTTGGAGTGGTCTTTCATGTAATCTCTCCTTCCGGGGACATAAACCAAGAAAAACTGTGGACCCCCGAGGAAGAAAAGCGTGTGCTCTACAAATGTCCATATGACAAAGTGATCTACATCCGTCTGAAGAGCTCCACTTTCTTTGCAAAACTTGTGAATACTGGACCAATGGCAATGGGGGATATGTTTATGGATGCCGAATGGGACTTTGATAATCCTGAAGACAGTATCGAGTTCTTCACTCGATTGTTCGACAACAAGTTTTTGTCGTTATATTTCCATCCCTGGAACCGCTTCTTAAATTACTTGGAGTTGTTGGCATTTAACTTTCAGACACCCGTCAGAGTCTGGGAAGTTGCCAAAAAACACTATGACCTGGGTAATGATCTATATCAAAGTTTCTTAGATCCGTGGCTTCAGTACACGTGCGGTTATTGGGCAAAAGCGGACAATTTGAATGATGCTCAAATTCACAAAATGGAACTACTTGCCAAGAAATTAGACCTACAGCCAGGAATGCGTGTGTTGGACGTTGGGTGCGTAAAGTTTTGGTAACCAGTAAAAATCTTGTAAGAGTATTGTGCAAGAGTAACTACTTATAAAAATTCAGTACTTTTATCAGTACCTGAGAATCTTACAAGAGTTTTTAAAAACAATTAAGGGTCAACTTTTGGAGTCTATATCTCGCGAGGTTTCCGCCTTCGAGGTTGGCAAACAATCTCTTGGCGGAAGAGAAAGAAATACTTCAAGAAAACCCCTTCGCCATCGAGTCTTTAATTGCCGGTTTCATTTTTACAATACTCTCACAAGAAGACTATGTACTTAAATCCGACAGTATCCTTGGCCTTACCTTCAAGACTCTTAACCATGGTATTATTGCAAACTCTGTAGGTGCGGATGGGGAACCCTTTGCAAGTTTCTAGCCCAAAACTATGGGGTCGAATGTGTTGGTATTTCCGTTGGTGAAGAAGGACTAAAATACGGGAAAGAACAGTGTAAGAACCTACCGGTCGAATTTCGCCTGCAAGACTGGAGAGATCTGGGAAATGAGAAATTCGACCGCATTGTTTCCGTTGGTGTATTCGAACATGTTGGCCATCATAACTACCACCATTTTTTAAAGGTTAGCAAACTTTGCTCTCCAAACACTGATATTTAGATTAGACTAACATAAGCAGACTTTACTTAATTAATGACTACTTTGGTTCCAGGTAATGCATAAATCTCTAAAAGACGACGGAGTATTTGTCTTGCATACAATTGGAAACAACAGCCCCAAGGGAATGCCTCGCAGTGAGCCGTGGATTCACACCTATATTTTCCCCAACGGCCAACTGCCATACACAACTGATATGGCTGCCACAACAAATGGTCTGTTCATCCTTGAAGACTGGCACAACTTTGGAAATGACTATCACAAAACCTTGAAAGCGTGGTACCACAATTTTAACCAGAACTGGCCAAAACTAGCTTCAAAATATGGAAGCCGCTTCCAGCGTATGTGGAATCATTATTTATGTACATGTGCTGGCGCTTTTAAAGCAAGAGAGGTCCAGTTGTGGCAACTGGTGCTAAGCAAGAATGGATTGCGAAATGAATACAGAGCTGCACGCTAATGTTTAAACAATTTACAAAAACATCCTTACAAATGTTTATATATTTCATTACATTATTTGCAATACATACATACATACATAGTAATTACAGTGAAAACCATCAACACATTAATATTAAAGCAAATAAAATAAAATTATTTCGGGGCGGAACATAACATGTATAACAAAGTGGTCTTTTTTAATAATCTGTATATTCATTATCAAAAACACACGATCAGCCACAGTCCATTGAAATGAAAACATTTTCAAGTTTCAACTTTATCATAGCATAATTTTTGCATAACTAGAATGCAATGAACTTTATCATGGACAAAATAAATGCTCCACGAACTCCCATTTCCATTCATTAATGGATTGCTGTTTGTTAGGCCGGGATAAAGTAATAGGTAATCGTAATGTTACAGGAGCTCATCAGGAGGATACTCTATCCAAGTTGTTTAAGTCTCACAATGCCCCTCTACAATTATTATTGTTAAAAAACGTCCCTCGGATGCATCTATACACAATACAATACAACAATTACAATTTATCTATTTCTCGGTGAATGGATGAAATAAATTAACCAGCAACGTCGGACAAACGGACGGGCAAAAATGATTTGTAAAGTCGCATTTATTTATTACAAAAGTTAAAATTATAAAAAGTAAGTATGTCTGTTCAGAAGACTGCTCGAAGTAATTTCGATCTTCCTTTTAAGTAGTCTAGTCAGCGTGTCAATATTTAACGCTAGAGAGTAGCACCATGCGAACTTATATAACTAGCAAACGAACATTTCGCAATGTTATCTTTTTTTATTAATAAAAATACAAATACAATACAAATAAATACAAAATCAATACAAGTACATCTGAAAGTAAGTGATCAGGAATAATTGAAAAAAATACAATAAACCGAACGTAACGACTAGCACCGTTTTAAGAAATATTCGTGATATCAATTACTAAATAAACTAATAAATTCTCATTATAACACAACAACTACGTACAATCTATTAAAAAATCTAAAATAATTTGTCAACTTTTATTAAACCATATTGAGCATTTAACCAGGAAATATTTTACTACAATTATTTTTTAAACCGCTTAATTTACTTTTCTTACTTAAACAACTTTATAGTTTTTAACTTGACCCTTAAAGTTTGTTTATGGTAAAATTTAAAATCTACTGAAGTCTTGAATATAAAATTATGAATGGTTAGCTATTTATATTTGAAAATTCTCTGCAAAACAACGAATTACCTAAGGCATTCGCATTGTCAGAAAAGAAAAACTCATTTGCCAACACTGTAAATGTACGATCAAAAAGATGCCTTCTCCTCTTCGTTAGAACATCGAAAGTTTTCTGGCTCTCAGCTTCATCAAACCCGTAAGCTCTACAAAATCTGGTATATTCTTTCTCACTGACAGCACCAATTCCATTTCCAGAACTGTCTATAATTTCTGTAATTAAACTAAAAAATTGCTCCTCCAAATTATCATCCAAAGTTTTCTTCCAAAGTTCTATAAACTGATCTTCGGACATTGTGTCGTGATATTTACCAGTCGGCTTACTGATTAAATCCCACATGGCAAATAATTTTTGCATTGCAAGGGTACAACTGCTGTCATTTACTTTCCAATTATAAAATTTACACAAACGTTTGTACGAATAAAGGAAATCAGCCTTATCTATCACGCTAGAATTATCCGTGTCTAGAAATCGTTTGAAGAAAAATCTAATTTTACGCAGACGCAAGAGCGAAACTTGGACTTTCTCCGTCGTGGAATTCCGACTAAAGTTTGTCACGCTTTCGTTCTTAATTGTTTTTGGAATTTTTGACACTCTCGAGGGGACACCAATATAGAGTAAATCATTATTTCTGTCTTGACTTTTCTTCCCCGACGTATTTTCTCCTTTTTTGACACCACTGATATTTTTACCACCAGTTACTCTAAAATTGCCGTTCAAAGAGGAACTAGTTGTGACCTTAACATCCGTGATTATATCATTGAAGTGATGTGAAGAAATTTCGTTCAAAGCGGGCACTTTAGTAGTAACAGGCTTCACTGTATACGAAACGTCACCAATAGGGGAATTCTTATCGCTAAAAGATAAATCTGAGCCGAAGTCCAGGCCAGATTGAATAGTAGTACTTTTTGCACTGAAATCGTTCCTTTTCTCTTCTTTCCCTTCTTGACGGTAAATATCTTGCAGCAACACCAGCGGCGTTGCAGTAGTGTACACAATATTACGAGCGGTAGCCTCGGAATCAGTTGCCCAGGATGGCTGCGGCCTCTTTGTTACTTTTCCTACTAACAAACCCGTTGAGTAAATACTTCCCAGGGTTGGCCCCTTTTTGGAAGTGCTGGATCTCCATATCAAGGAATGCTCTACGCCGGATGTTGATTCCCAACTTTCATTTGGAACCGTTCCACCAAATGTTGCTTCTGTGTGGACCTTACTCTCTGCTGCTCCCTCATTTACATCAGTCTTCGGAACAGAGACACTATTAAAGGTTTGTGTTTTGAACAGGTCGCCTACTTTACTTGATTGAGTTTCAAAAGCTTTAATCCCGGCGGTACTCTCTTCCGCTTGCTGTGCTGGACCCGGGTCTTCATTGGCAGAATGTGTATCAGCTTTAAAGTCTTCTCCTGGAGCAGAATAACCAGTCTCGCCGGTTGCAATAGGCATCAAAACAGGCTTAAGTGTGAACGATTCGGATTCCAAAACGTCGTTCGCTTCAGTAGTTTGAGATAACAAATCAGTGATGGTGTGTTTCCTTTCTGGAAAAGGTTTGTGCTGAATTTCTTGAACCGGTCTAATATCACCAGACTCATTAGTAAATAAAACGCCATTATTTGTTGGCGTAACCTCGGGTCTGGAAATTATTGTGTTCACATTCTCCACGTGTTCTACGGCGTTTTCGTTCTGACCATGACTATCAACGATTTCATCAAAATGTGATACACTGGAACTCTCTTCCGCTGATTGTGCTGTTTCTGCCAGTGCGCCCCCTTCTTCATGCGCAGAATGTGCATCAGTTCTAACGTCGTCGACTCGGGGATAATTGCCAGAATCGCCCGCAGCAATAGTTTTCGAAAGAGTGGTCCCAGTGAATGATTCGGTTCCCAGTACGTCGCCGGGTTCAGTCGTTTGAGATGCAAAGTGTGCGAGGACCTGTTTCTGTTCAGTAGAAAGTTTGGGCTGAATTTCTTGAACCGGCCGAGTATTATCAGATTCATTAGGGAATAAAATGCCATCATTTATTGGCGTAACCTCGGGTCTCGAAAATATTGTAGTCACATTCTCCACGTGTTCTGCGGCGTTTTTGTTCTGACCATGACTATCAACGGTTTCATCGAAATGTGATACATTGGAAGTCTCTGCCGCTGATTGTGCTGTATCTTCCACTGGGCCCGCTTCTACGTCAGCTGTAGTGTCTTTGCCTTGGGCATAATTGCCAGACTCGCCCGCAGCAATATGTTTCGAAAGAGTGGTCCCAGTGACTGATTTGGTTCCCAGTATGTCGCCGGGTTCAGTCGTTTCAGATGCAAAGTGTGCTAGGACCCGTTTTTCTTGAGCGGAAATTTTGTGCTGAATTTCTTGTACCAAGCTA